>CAKNYM010049632.1:167726-192320 GCA_932195095.1 Andricus curvator | reverse complement strand
ATCTATCTATCTATCTATCTATCTATCTATCTATCTATCTATCTATCCATCTATCTATCTATCTACCGTAAGTGAAATATATTCAAAAATACTTATTCTTAGGATAATGAAAATAACAGAAGAAAAGATATGGGAAGTCCAAAGTGGATTTATGCCAGAAAGATCATGTACAAATAAAATATTTAGCTTAAGAAAGATCACAGAAAAACGTTTGAGAGTAAGAAAACAAGTTTTCTGTGCATTTTTTGACCTAGAAAAAGCGTTTGACCAGGTAGATAGGAGTTAACTTTGGAATGTCCTGAAACAATGCAGAGTCTATGGATGGCTTCTACAAGCAATATAAACAATATATGCTCGTAGCAAAGCGAGTGTATTATTCGATATTATGCAGGGTGTTAGACAAGGATGCGTTATGTCTTTGTGGCTATTTATTGTATTCATGGACAAGTATCTAATATTGGCCCCCTTCGACGAAGAACGTGTGGATTTCGAAATAGTAAGGGTACGTGGGTTAGCGTTCGCAAGATGATAAGTTTGTTATGGCAGAGTGAGGTGGAGAAACAATGTGTTATTTCAATAAATAACATGGGAATTCTAGATCAATTTAAAAATCTATACCCCTTTCCCCACATTACTCCCTTCCTCACTGAATGAGTCACGCTTACCCCGAAAGGAAAATGGCTTAATGGTATAATGTAATATAAAGCTTTTGTTTTTTTTTTGTCGTATTTCGTTGTGTTTCTGACTTGCTTAAAGTGCACAAGCATTGAAGGGATTCTTTTTAAAGTGAATACAGTAAGATGAATCAGATTAAGGGTCTAAAAATTTTTTTGGTTTACATTTTGAACCAGCAACTTCTAAAAACTTAGTGTTGGTGGAGGTAACAAAGATTGATCCGAGATCAGATGACTAAGCCTAATAGTATATTGACAAATATTAGAATGAAGCCTTCATATTGTTTCGATAAACCTGAAAATCTTACGCAATCATCTTTCATTAAACATTTATATCCGTCACTAGTAAATGGAGAAATTGCAGTAATATTTACTTAGAAATTACAATTTAAGAATTTTAAATCATATCAAAATCAAATTCAAACTCCTATTTAACGTCGAATACTCAAGTTGATGTATAGAATTCCTGAAAATAAAAACAAGAATCCAACGACCAAATTTGGACAACCACCATAAAATGTTCCTAATGTAATTTGAAAAAAAATTCCTTTTTCCTTGGACAAAAAATAAAAAAGAGGATAGAAAAATGAGAAGGCAACCATCCAATTCCTTTTTTCAATTTAGGAATTTTAAATTAGAATAAAATCAAATTCAAAATCCTATCTAACGTCCAATACTTAAGTTAATGTATATAATTCCTGAAAATTAAAACAAGAATCCAACGACCAAATTTGGACAACCACCAGCAAATGCTCCTATTGTAATTTGAAAGAAAAAAAATCCTTTTTCCTTGGACAAAAAATAAAAAAGAGGAAAGTAAATGAGAAGGCAACCATCCGAATCCCCTTCCTTCTCTTTTTTTATTTCTTTCGTCGTTTTTATTTTTATTATCAAATCACGAAACAAAAACATTCATAATGTTTACCAACGTTTCGGTGCTCATGCAGCACCCTTATCAAGGTAATAAAAATTAGAGCAGGTAGGAAAAGTGACGAACCAACGATGCACCCTCCTCGACACCTGAGATCCAAGTGAGAAATGACCTCCAAATTTGGTCGTTGGATTCTTGTTTTAATTTTCAGGAATTCTAATTAATAATGATCTTGATTGAAAAAAATCAGAGCAAATAAATTATTTTTCTAACTCTCAACACAAATTTTCTCTGGATATATCAAAAATTTTAATTTTAAGGTCTTTGAACAAATTTTTATGCGGTATGGTAAGGATTTCAAAGAATTTCGGAAGATATGGAACGATTTTCAAGATATTTCAAAAGATTTCAGGGAATTTTGTAAGATTTCCGAGGATTTGAATGCTTTCATGGAATTTCAAAAGACCTCATGTTATTTGTTTAAATGTTCCACTATTTCAAAGAATCTATTCACAAGGAGTGAGAAATATCATAGGGTTTCAATGATTCAAAAAGATTTTTAACTTTTTTGAATTCACTCAATTCTACTTAAGTCAATGGATTTTCATTAGTTTTCGTCAATTCTTTTAATCTCGCCGTGAATTCTCAAACAATTCATCAAATCGTTTTGAAGTCACTTGAAATCTTCTAAACTTATTTCAAACTTACTGAATTTAACGCATTTTTCCATATTTTTGAATTGCTTTAAATTTACTTGAATTTTCATGAATTTTATCGAATTATTTGTACCTTGTGGAGGGATTTGCTCAGCAGATGTGGTTGAGGTAAACAAGATGGAAGCGACTTTAGATCGTATATTCACTATTTGTATACTTGATTATGCGAAATGTCATATAGTGTTGAAAATCTTCGAAAAAATGCTTTTTTATTGTTGAATGATAAACTTATTTATTTGAACATTTGAATATACATTATTTAATATACTTTTCCGTAATATACATTCTGTTATTTTGAGAACATTCTTAACAAACAAAAAAATTTTCGACAGTACTCGTATACATCTTGAGATATCCTCCGGGTAATCAAGCGATATTGGGATTTCCGTTCTTTTAGAATTGCCTTCGCCTATAATTTGCGCGGGGTGTCTCAGCAGTTGAGCTGGGTCTTTTAGAAGATGAATCAGATGTGGAGGACTGCCTCATCTCTGTATTCATATCTACAGCTCTAGATTCTCTAACTCTAGCGTGTCTTGTTAGCGCATCATCTACACGTAACGGCGCCGCGAAGATGATTGATTGGTTTGGTATTGCTACAAAAACGTGGTATAGCGGTGGCATCCTACCTTCGTTATAATAATAATACAGAGGAGGAAAATTGTGCATTTGTAAATTTTCAGCTGAATAATAATAATTAAGATTGCCTTTTTTGTAATGTATTTCCACCAACTTTGGATCATAATGATTATTTGTCTCTCTGCGGACTTTAAAAAGAAAATGTGTCTCTGCGTCCAGTCGTATAAAGACCTGAGGGAAGTCTACAACAGGCTCTCCGTACGGTGAAGGTTGCAGCCATCCCGGTACTAGAAACTTGGAGAAACTCTTCATTGGTATATTTTCGAAAAAACTGGCATCCGTAAATTTCACGAAAGCGTGATTGTCTTCAATATATTCTGGCCATTCTCCACCTGCGCCTAATTTGTTAAGAAAAAAGATGTGACATTAATCCAGTTTCTATGTACTTGTATCACTGAAAATATTAACAATTATTAAAAATAATCCGGAAAGAACCATACTATAAGCTGTTTATGGATGCTAGCAAATTACTTCACATCAAGATTTTTTTGGTGCAATGATGCCTTCACATCGAATCGGTATTTATAATTTAAACAATGAATTCTGTAAGAGTGTATATTTTTTTGTATTGCTCAACCAGCTCAATTATGTATTCATAAAATAGTGTAGCAAACATCCATTCCAAAGTAATATTTTTAAATTCAGAATTCCCGATAGAAATTCTTGAGTTAAAATCATAAATTTGAAATTAAAACAGCAGTTCAAATTAAACTCTCGGCAGAGATAATAAAAATCAGATGCTTTTCCACAATCTTTATTTACACTGAGATTAGTTGTCACACCTGACATTCTTTCTTTGAGAACATATATACTACGACAAATAAAATGGAATAGACGAATAGAATATATCCTTGGCGAGAAATTTATTTTTATTGATCTAACGCTATCTCTGTCAAGGCTCTAATTTTTTCTTAACTTATAGAATCATCTAAAGTTAACCAAACACGTAACAAATTTGACGGGCGAATTTGGAAAATTTACATTCTGATGATGTGCGAAATTGGTGATTTCTGAAAATAGTTTCTTTGCGTAATCAATCCGGATTGCTGCACTACTAAGAAGGCTTAAACAATTTATTTACCGCGAATGTCTGAAGTTTGAAATTAATATTTGTTTGATTTATAGCAACAAAGTTTTCATAAATTTATGGCAAAGGAATATTCATCTCATGAGGTTTGAAGCTGTCTCAAATAAAAAAATTTCGGTTATGTTTCGTCAATGAGTGAAGTAAAGTAAAGTAGTTGCAAGAAACTCAAATTTTTACATCTAAAAAGTTGCGTAACGGTTCTATTTTCAAATTTAGAAAAAAAGAAAATACTTTCGAGCTATGATTTAATTCTATCAAACCGCGAAAGGAACATAATAAAAGGAGCCACCACATCCGAGAAAACCCCTTATCAATGGTGCGGCGCGTCCCAAAAAACTAAAATATGGATACAGAAAGAGTTGCATAACTTTTTAATTTTTAGAATTGATAATAATACAAAAAAGCTCTTTCGAGCTATTACATAGCTCTATTGAATAGTGGAAGGAATAGGAAAAAAGATGAAACTGCTTTCTAAAAAAAAGATACCAAATATGGATTTTGACCCACTTCTAAATCGAATTGGCCCATAATCTTCTACGAAAATATCAGTTAGATTAAAAAAAATTAGTTTAAGCCAATAAAATGCATTTCTTAAATTTGGCACTACACCCGGATGTTGTTTAGTAATCGATTCCGTACAATATAAAGCATGCTTCTAATTTAATAATTTCTAATAATCTGTAATAAACTGTTCCTTTTTTTGGGTGTGAATTTTGTTCAGGTTAAAATCTTCTGAAGAAAAATTATTCAATTTTTGATGGCGTTCAATGTGAAAGAAACAAATATTTTAATTGTCTCTCGTTTGAAGATTCTCTGAAATTTGATGTTTTGAATCATTTAAGAGCTACATCTTTAGTTTAAAATTTCTGAAATTTTAGTTACGATTCTTCAATTTCTGAGAAGTACCGTTTATGATTTTAAATTTTAGAATTCAGGACAGCAATCTATGGATATTAAGCCTAAAAAATCCAGGATTTTCAAAGTTAACATCCACATTGTAGGGCCTTATGTCTACAGATTGCTGTCCCAAATCCAAGTCTTTATATTAAACTCACGTCGAATATGGATGAAGCACACAAATATTAGAACTAGAATTCCAATAAAAAGATTCATTTTTTTTAATTGGCACTAAAAAAAACTGACTATTCAAGAACTCCGTGTGACCGTGGCCCGATAAGAGACGGCTATATATACTATTTTGCACCTGACTTATCTGTTAGATGACAATGCTTTATATTTCCTACAAAATAAATTGAGTATAAGGAGGGAGATTGATGATCTGGAATAGAAAAAAGTTTCCACATTAATTACATTTAATACCCATAAAACCTTCAGACGCATTCACGATTACAACATGCGCGTTAAAAATCCCATAGTAGGCACAGTTAAAGCAAAAATTACAATCATTTTCCTTATTTTTTAAGTTTTTGTTTGCTCCGTTATCGTGTACATTATAGGAATCAATGATAAAAAATTATAAGCCGAAAAGAGAAATTGGAGAAGTTGCCTATTTTTCTTACAAGGGGGGTTAGGTTGGTGTCCGGCGCCGATTTCTTTGTCACTTTGCAGGTGAAAAGAGGATCCCAGATTATGAAAAAAAAAATTTGGGTAAACGTTCACATTTAGGGGTTGAAATCACCCCTTCTATATTTTTGAGTCTTTTGGTGTTTTAAAAGGTAACATTGTTTTTTATTTATTGTTTTTACACAAAATTGTTCTAATTGATGCTGTATTATAATATTAGCATGAGTTGTGAAAACACTTAATCCATAGAGTATCATAATTTAGAAAATCTACCCCGTAGAATGCTTCGCCATATGACATATAGTTTAAGATTTTCGACTTTGTTGCTGCATCTTGTTCTGATATTAAATTCTATTAAGAATCATCAGTGTTATTCAAAATAACCCCTAAATTAGGTGTCATCCGCCTCTTTAATGTTATCAATGAATAAGAAATATATTTATTAATATAACATCTCTGTAAGTAATGGATTAAAATATTTGGTTTGGACAATCAATAATAATATAACTGATTTTTTGTTAGCGATGGCACTTGTTCTTATATTAATAAACCCTTGTTATGTAGAAACCACCCCTAACAAACTTTTTATGTTTTGTTTAGCAGGAAATTTTAATGATGATACATATAACAGAACTGTTTAAAGAATTTTTATTTAGATTCAGGCATGTACATATTTCCGTTGAAAATTGCTCAAGGCTTTCAACTTACAATATATCTTCTAAAAAAAAAAAAAAAAAAAATTGATTAGCAGTTTGAACTCGAAAGTTCATTGCCTCACTACCCGATTCGGGTAGTGTTTCTAGGTGGATATTTACTACCAATGTGGGCCCACCACAAAATAAAAAATAAATATACCAAAAATAAATGAAAAGAACAAACAAAATATTGTATTTTACAAGTTGGGTGTGTGATATGATGAAGGCATTATCATATGGCGAAGCATTCTAGGGGTAGATTTTCTAAATTATGATACTCTATGGGGTAAGTGTTTTTACAACTCACGCTAATATTGTAATACAGCATCAATTAGAACAATTTTGTGTAAAAAGTAAATAAAAAACAATGTTACCTCTTGAAACCCCTAAATGTGAACGTTTGCCCAAATTTTTTTTTTCATAGTCTGGGATCCTCTTTTCACCTGCAAAGTAACAAAAAAAATCGACGCCGGACACCAACCTAACCCCCCTTGTTAGAGAGCATTTATATAAGACGCAGTTTCAAGTAAATAATGTTTCAAAATTTTTTGGATTCTACAGAAACAAATTTTTAAGCTTAATTTTTGAAGAAAAAAATCCATTCTTGATTATTGGAAAATTATCATTTTGGTTGAAAATTCATGTTTTTTGTTCAAAATTAATCTTTTTTGGTAGAAAATTATTCTTTTTGGTTCAAAATTCATTTGTTTGGTTTGAAAATTAGTTTTTTTTATTGAAAAATATTTTTTTAAATGACAATTTAGCTATATCATGTTTGTTTGAATATCAATCTTCTTCAGTTGAAAATTCAACTAATTGTTTGAAAATTTCTGTATTTTGTTGAAACTTTGTCTTTTGTGGTAGAATATTAATCTTATTGGAGACTACTTCACATTTTTGGTTGAAAATTCAACGATTAGGTTACAAATTCCATTAAAAATTCAAATATCTGGTTGAAAATTCATGTATTTTGTTAAAAATTATTCTTTTTTGGTAGAATAATCTTTTGGGTTGAAAATTCAATTCTTTGGTTGAAAATTGTTTTTTTTTTGTTATTGAAAATTAATTTTTTAAACTAAAAATTTATCTAAATTTTTTGTCGAAATTTTTTTGTATAGACATTTCATCTTTTTGGTAGAAAATTCATTTGTATGGTTGAAAATTCAACTATTTCGTTAAAAATTTATTTTTATTCAGGAAAAAATATATTTCTCAACTGAAAATAAACTATTCTATTTTTTGTTAAAAATTTATCTTTTTCAGTTGAAAATTGAAGTATTTCTTGAAAAATTGATGTATTCTGTTCAAAATTTATCCTTTTTCATCGAAATTGCGTCTTTTTGGGTTAAAAATTCATGTATTTTGTTAAAAATGACTTTTTTTGTATGCAGAAAATTAATCTTTTTGTTACAAATTCATCTATTTTGTTGAAAAATAACCTTCTTGGTTAAAAATTCAACTATTAGGTTGAAAATTCCATTCAAAATTAAAATGTTCGCTTGAAACATGATGTATTTTGTTGAAAATTATTCTTTTTTGGTAGAAAATTAATCATTTTGGTTGAAATTTTATTTCTTTGGTTGAAAATTAGTATTTTTTTATTGAAAATTAATTTTTTAACAAAAAATGTAACTATTACATTTTTCGTGGAACACTTTTTAAAATAATATTTTAACTATTCCGTTGAAAATTTATATCATTCGGCTGTAAACTTATTTCTTTAACTTAAAATTAAACTATTCTAATCTTTGTTGGAAAAATATATTTTTTTCAGTTGAAAATTCATCTATTTTGTTAAAAATTTGTCATTTTTGGTAGAAAATTCGCCTTCTGGGTTGAAAATGCAACTGTTTGCTTAAAAATTTAGTTTTTTGGTTAAAGATGCATCATTTTAATTTAAAGTTCATTCCTTTGGTGAAAAATTTAACAAATTTTGTCGAAAATTCGTTTTTTTTTCTCGTTGAAAATGACGTTTTTACTGAAAACGTAGCTATTCCATTTTTTCTAGAAAATTTATCTTTTTCTGCTGGAAATTCACTTATTTTTTTGAAAACCCGTCTTTTTTAGTCGAAAATTCACTTATTTTGTTAAAACATTTTATAAGATGCGTGGTTTTTGTTTAAATCATGAAAAATAACGTTAACAATTAAAAAATTAAATTTTTGGAAAAACGAGGCAAGGTACGTAAAAAGATGAATCAACGAAATTGTGCATTCAAAAAAGATTCAAAAATTTGTTAGCAATCACTTTTTGATAAGATGCGTAGTTTTTGTTTTAATCGTAAAAAAGAAAATTAAAAATACAAGAATTAAATTTCTGGACAAAGGACACAAGCTATGAAAAAAATTAATAGACAAAAGTTGCTTACACAAAAAAGAGCTATACAAATTTGTCATAAATAATATTTTGATAGGAGCGTAGTTTTTGTTTTCATTGTAAAAAATAGCATTAAAAAAAAATTAAATCTTTGAGAAAACCACACAAGAGACGAAAAAAATGAAAAGACAAAAGTTGTTCAAACAAAAAATCCAATTTTAAAATTTGGTTGATTTGAGTTACACTGAGAAAATGATAATTTGAGTAAAACTATTTTTCTTCAAATTTTGAATTGAATTTTTTTTTAGTCCAAAAAGGTACATAGATAAAAATTACTCTAATTGTTGACCTCACAACATTTTTCTGAATCTTCAAATTAAAAATTTTTGGTCAAAAATTTTCTATAAAAGACAAAAATCCAAAAAAGTGTAGGGTATTTGTTTCTAGGTACGTTTTTATTTGATTCAAATAAAAAATTTACAATCGATTTTTATCAAACTTTTTTCCAATAATCTATTATAATAGAACAATGGCTCTCTCACTTGTTTTTTGAAACTGCTTGGCCAACTCAGGAAAATTTTTGCTTCGTAAATGTTTTTGATGGGACTTTTTTCATGAATGATTGTAGAGATAAAATTGTTATCAGATCTGAATTATAGAAGTATTTATTTCTTAAGGAAGCGGTTCATATATTGAAATGTTTTAGTGATTTTTGAGTATGCTATCCTCAAATTAGAAAATTGTTCTTTGTACGCAAATCAGACGAAATATGTTTTGAAAAAAAGTGATAGCGATTTCAAAAATAGAAACTTTTTAATTAGCTCATGTTGAACTAAGATGTGAAAAGTAGACTCTGGAAATGTATTCAGCACGTGGAACGAATATTTACCTAATTACATAATTATTGTGAGGTAAGCTTAATTTTTTGTTAAGACCTCGACAAGATTTAAGATAAAAAGTATCGTGTGTGCCAATGCGATATTTAGAAAAATAAATGAGAATTTTATTTCCCGAATAAGAATTGAACGGTTTTCGCGTGAAATAAAAGCGAATTTGGCTATTAGAAATAAATACAGGGTGAAGGTTATTCAAATTTATGCCATCGATGATTCATCATTTTATTAAAAAAAAAACTTTTTATTTTCTTTTCATAATTCAACTATTTTGTTAACATCTTTTTTGAATTATTTTTTATCTGAAAATTTAACTACTCCATGTTTGGTTGAATAATAATAATAATAATAATAATAATAAATAATGCCGAAGGTGTTCACCCTGCTAAAGGTGTTCTTCCTGCCGAAGGTGTTCTTCCCCTGCCGAAGGTGTTCTCGCGTTGTCGTTGCGCTAGGGCTTGAGCTTTCCTCTCATGAATTTGACGGCTATGTTGGCCGTAGCATTGCTACTGACAGGGTTTCCCATGCCAGATAGGCAGAGAACGAAGAGGAAAGTGACTAAGAGGAACACCAAAACCCATAAATAATAATGAAGAGCATTTTAAAAATTTTGAAACGCTTGGCGCTACCCGAGGATCGTCGGGGCGCCCCTGTAGCCACCGCTGGGGGCCACAGAATGCGGGACGGTGGTGATGGTGAGCTGCGAGATGGTCAGGCAGACCTCACTAATCAAACAGCTGGCCAGCAAGAAAATCTGCGACATACGGTAAGCAGTGAAGCATCAACTGTGTTTGCTGAGGATGCTTTGGCCAGCGTTAGCTATTTGCAGCCAACCACTTCAACAGAAATACCGTGGGAGAGCATCAAGTGGGATACCACAATGAATGAGGAATTGATGCGTCTCTATTATGAAATTGCGAAGTTTGACACCTCACGCAAAAAAGGACAACATTTTAGAACGAAATTTGCCGCAAAGTATCCTCAAATAGAGAAAGTCGCACTAAGAGATCTTATCGCTAAGGTGAAGGACATCAGGACTAATCTACTCATCTCAGAAGATCGAGCAATGGAGATTAAACAGCAGGTTGATTTGGAGTGGAAAAAAACGGCAATGAACAGCAGTTAGAGGAAGCCGCGTCACATGAAGAAGCAGGGGCAATTGATGTTCTTCCTCAACCTGGTGATGATCCAGCACCACCACATCCTCCGGAGGTAGATAGCCTAATACAACCAGTGCCAGAAGCAGAGGTTCAACAACCAAGAATGCGATTAAAATGGACATACCATATGAACAGAGATGTGATGCGCTCTTATTTTTTGGTAAAGAAAAGTGGGCAAAGTGTAAGGAGAGAACATCATCGTCTCTTCTTACTTAAGTACTCAGGACTAGCCACAAGAATAAATGAGCAGAATCTAGCAGATCAAAAATGCCCAATATCTGTAAACAAATTACTTTCGGCTGTTGAAATAACTGCCATCGAAATGGAAGTGGAACAGCAGCTTCCTATTGATGAACTTCCATTGGAAGATGTGGACAACGAGGACTTGATTGCAGCTGAAGGCATAGGTGCTAGGGATAATGAACATCAAGTACCGGATGGACTGGAACCACATGCGGATATTATATGTGAACGATGATCTAAACAGCGAAGTCCCAGAAAAACTACAGCACCTTGAAAGGAATTTTGGTCATGCTTTAATAGAGTTCAAACATGTAGAACCAACACAAAGGCATTCACTGCCCAAGATGAACATAACAAATGATCTGCGTGCACTAATAGAACACCTGAACAGCAAGGTTTTACCTCTGAATTTGAACGCAACACAAAATGCGTTAGGGGTGCAAACTCTTGTATACTGTGCAGCTATGGCAACCGTTAGAACGTTGGGCCGCAGAACTAGGCCTATAGATGCAGTCCTTGCCCCAAGACAGGAGCGAGATCCACCATGGAAGATCAGGTTGGATATGCATGTCAGCAAAGTAAGGTGCAAATTGGGTCGACTGACTCAATATAAATAGGAAATGGAACCAGAAAGCTGATACACCATGTTATTAAAATCATCCACCCTCGGTACATCGAGACATTGACACCAGCAATATTGGATGAGATTATAGACTCCCAGCGGCAGAGACTTCATGTTCTTACTGCTAGACTGCGTCGGTACAAGAAAAGTACTGCAAGAAGGCAACAAAATCAAACCTTTCAGGCAGATGAAAAAAGGTTCTATCGTGAACTGAGTGTAAAGCAAAATAACCAACAAGACACCGAAGTCCCTCAATTGGAAGAAATGACTAACTATTGGTCAGATGTTTGGGGAAAAACTAACAGAAGTAATTTGGACACTGCGTGGTTCCAACTGGAGAAAGCAAGAGCAAGCAACAACCCTAAAATGGAGCTGACGAACATCACAGCTTTAGATGATTCAGCGGTTTTGAAAAAATCATGTAACTGGAAAGCTCCAGGTCCGGACATGGTGCATAATTTCTGGTACAAGTACCTGACTTGTGTGCATCCTGTGTTGGCACGGTGTTTTCAGAAGATCATCGAGCATCCAGATCTGATGCCAGGCTTTATGCTGCAGGGTAATGCGTATATGTTGCCTAAAAAACCAGACGCTCAAAATCCATCTGAATTTCGACCGATAGCCTGTTTTCCAACAATATATAAATGTCTTACAGCTATCATAGCAGATAAGGTATATTCCCACTGCGACGAGAATGACATCCGTACAGAAGAACAAAATGGATGTTGTAAAAACTCCCGAGGCAGTAAAGATCTAGTCACCATAGACGCTGTTGCCATGACGCAAGCTCGTAAACATCAAAGGAACTTGGACATGGCATACATTGACTACAAGCAAGCGTTTCCTTCCGTACCACATGACTATTTGCTTGAAGTCTTAAAAGTATACAAAATTTTTCCACGCATCATTGACTTCCTAAGTCGTACGATGATGCTTTGGGGTACAACAATCAAGTATTTTGATCATAGACAACCAAGGATAACTAGATCAATACGCATTACGACGGGTATATTCCAAGGAGACTCCTTCAGTGCATTATGGTTCTGTTTAGCGTTGAACCCACTGAGAAAAACTCTAAATAGCATGTCTCATGGGTTCAGAGTACATGATAACGTGGATGGTCATCAATTGACCCATCTTCTATACATGGATGACCTGAAGCTGTACGCTAGTTCGGACAAGAGACTGCAGCAAGTGATCGATGTCACAAAGCAGTTTTCCAACGATATCCATATGGAGTTTGGACTAGAGAAATGCAGAACAGTGCATTTAATCAGAGTAAAATTAGGGACCGCAGAACCAGAGAACGATTTCGTGAATGACATCGAGGCAATGCCTGAGGGCGAGTCATATAAATACATGGGTATTCTTGAATCCAAGGGTATTCAGCATACGATAGTTAAGAAAAGCCTAACGACTGCCTTCACTACAAGACTCAGAATGGTTCTAAACAGTTCTCTTAACTCGGTCAACAAGATCAGGGCAATGAACACCTATGCCATCCCTGTTCTCACGTACTCCTTTGGGCTCATCAAATGGTCGAACACCGACCTAGAACGATTAAATAGAATCATCCGCGTAGAAATGACGAAACACCGTACGCACCACAGTAATTCGGCGATTGAAAGGGTAGTTTTACCACGACATAGAGGGGGTAGGTGCATTGTAGATGTCAGGAAACTGTGTGAGTCACAAGTTATACAGTTGCGGGACTATTTTAACAGCATGCGAGATGTTACGCTTTACAATACGATCTGTAAAGCGGATCTTGACTACACGCCCTTGAATTGGTCCTCAGAGGAGGCCTTGAATATCAGGGCAGAAACCATAGAGGAATTAGAAACGCAATGAAGACAGAAAGCCATCCACGGCGAACACCCCAAAACGTTAGATCAATATGAAGTGGATAGTGAGGCATCCAATATTTGGCTGAGAAAGGGAATCCTGTATCCAGAAACGGAAGGATTGGTCATTGCGATTCAGGATAGGGTTATCAGCACCAGGAATTATCGCAAACACGTGTTACATCAAGACGTGGTTGACAGGTGCCGATTATGTGGAGATAACAACGAATCCATCGAGCACATTATTGATGGTTGTCGCGTAATGGCTCAAAGAGAATATACGCATAGAAATAATGATGTGGCGGGCATTATACATCAACAACTTGCCCTAAACCTAGGACTCTTAACAGAATGGATGCCTATCTATAGATACATTCCAATTCCCGTGTTAGAAAATGAAGATTACCACTTATATTGTGATGTGACCATCCAGACGGATCATTACATCCGAGCCAATCGACCTGACGTCGTGATGTGAGAAAAAAAAGGTGGAAGAGTCTACGTCATCGACATTGCTTGTCCACTTAACCGAAATTTGCAGGCAACCTATACAACCAAGATCCATAAGTATAGCTAGCTAAGGCATGAAGTAAAGGCAATATGGAGGAATGTAAAACATGCATCTATTCATTCTATTGTGATTTCGGCTACAGGCAATGTGCACGCAAGATGCACTGAACATCTTGAACATTTAGGAGTCAGTAGGGTACTGGCGGCAGTTCAGAAGGCGGTTTTATTAAACACCTGTCACATTGTAAGAAACTTCCTAGACCATCAGAAACCAAGTGACTAAGAACCTATGGCGTGATACATGGTAGCTCTAAGAAAGCATCCAGAGGCGACTGTTGTCACCTCCAACACTCACGGCCGCTGTGCAAGGATAACAGCGGTAAAGACAAACTGCAAACTACACCATGCTCCTAACTTTGTACCTTCAACATCATGCAAATGATTTCAAACATCGTATTCAAATAACTTATAACATCCTCATCTCATCAGTCACTTGACTTAGTCCGTGACTATGACGAAAAACCGGGTTCACCCGAGAAAAAGTTTGAAAAAAAAAATAATAATAATCTTCTTCAGTTAAAAATTAAGCTATTTGGTTGAAAATTAGTTATTTTTTTTTAGTTGAAAATTTATTTTTTAACTGAAAATTTACCTATATTATGTTTGTTCAAACATTAATCTGCTTCAGTATAAAATTCAACCATTTTTTTGAAAATTTTTGTATTTTGTTGAAACTTTGTCTTTTTTGGTAGAATATTAATCTTGGTGAATGATTAACCCTTTTGGTTGAAAATTCAAGTATTAGGTTAAAAAGTCCATTAAAAATTAAAACATTTGGTCAAGTCATGTATTCTCTTAAAAAGTTTTAATTTTTGATAGAAATGTTTTTTTTTTATATTGAAAACTGATTTTTATTTGGTTAAAAATTCGTTTTTTATTGAAGATTAATTTTTTCAACTAAATTTTTTGTCGAAAATGTTTTTTTCTTTTGGGCATTTAATCTTTTTAGAAGGAAATTCAATTGTTTGGTTGTAAATTTATCTATTTCGTCAAATATTATTTTATTTTCTTAAAAACTTGTTTCTCTAACTGAAAATTAAACTATTCTATTTTTTTTAAGTTTATCTTTTTGTGTATTCTGATAAAAATTATTCCTTTTTGGTAGAAGATTATTGTTTTTATTTAAAATTAATTTTGTGAACTAAAAATTGAACTATTCCATTTTTTGTCAAAATTTTTAGTTGATACACCTTTCATCTTTTTGGTTGACAATTTGAATATTTCGTTGAAAATTGATGTTTTCCAGGTGAAAACCTATTTATCTAACTTAAAATTAAACTATTCTATTTTTTGTTAAAAATTTATATTTTTTAGTTGAAAATTCATCTGGTTTCCTAATTTTTTTTGGTAGCAATATAAGCTTTTTAGTTAATAATTCAACTATCAGTTGAAAATTCGATTAAAAATTAGAATATTTGGTTGCAAATTCATATATTTTGTTAATAATTATTATTCTTTTTTGATAGAAAATAATTCTTCTCGGTTCAAACTTCACTTCTTTAGCTAAAAAATAATTTTTCTTATTATTAGAAATTCATTTGTTTAAACCAAAAATTTAACTATTCAACTTTTTGTCGAAATTTTTTTTTATAGACATTTAATCCTTTTGGTTGAAAATTCATCTATGTGGTTGAAAATTTGACTGTTCTGTTAAAAATTTATTTAATTTGGTTAAAAAATTATTTGTCTAATTTAAATTTAAAGTATTTTTTTGTTTTGAAAATTGATCTTTTCTGGTTGGAAATTCATCTATTTTGTTGAAAATTTGTCTTTTTTTTGGTAGCAACCTTTTTGGTTGAAAATTTAACTATTTGGTTAAAAATTAATTTTTTTGACTTAAGATGCATTATTTTAGTTAAAAGTGTATTTCTTTGGTATATATGAACGCTATTACAAGGAAGCTCCTATGTTTAAACTTTAAGAAAATGGTAGAATATTAAAAGACAATAGCCAATAATTGTTATTAAAAAAAAAAAAAAACACCTTACGTTTGAATTTTTTTTCAAATATATAGCAATCGATTGGACACCATATATGTCATTTGAAATTATCTGATTGCCATGTTCTCAATATTTGTCATCGAAGTCGAAAAAGAACAACTTTTTGACTGCAAATATGAAATTGAACAATGGAGAAAAAATTGATCACGATCATTGAAATTAAAATAAAAATTTTTTGATTTGAAGTTATAAAAACTGAACCGCAAATTAAAACACTCAAAGTGGAATACTTTTGAATTTCAAACTTTCAAAATAAAAGCTTAAAAAAATATTTATTCAAACACTCAATAATTTTCGCGTATAAAATAAAAGCTTTTAAAACTTTTTAATTGAAAATTTTTAAATTGAAATCCGTTCAACTGCACAATTTTAACTTTTATACATTTTACAGTTGAAAGATTTATAAAAATTGAAATCCACGCTATCGTTTTCAATGCTATGAATTGAAGAATATGAATAAAAAATTTACAAATTTTCAAAATTATATTATTTTAAGCAATTTCAAACTAGAAACATTAATTTATATATTAGAATTTGTTTTGAAATCTTTTTAAATATTTTCTTAAAAATTTGTTTGAAAAAAATCCTTTAAAAATTGTCCAGGAATCTAATGATAATTTTATTATCTTGGAACTCGGAATTTTTCGTACAATTTTCTGAAAATCCTGAAAAAGTAAAAAAAAAAACCTTAAAATCATCCAGATTCTTTTTTTTTTTTAATTTTGGAAATCTTATGAAAATTTCCTTTTAAATTAATGTAAAGAAAATTATTGTGAGTTTTTTCAGAAATTTTGATATAAAATTTTTCATTGATTTAAAACCTTTCAAAATGCTTAAAAAGCTTATAAATTTTGTGTTCGACATCTTTAAACATCTACACTGTGTTTTAAATGTTTTGAAATCTTTCCACATTTTAAATTATTTTGGAATCTTTTCAAAACTTCTCAATATATTTTAAACTTACTCGATTATTTTCCAAATTAATAACTATTCAATTGTTATTTATTATTCAAAAAATTTGTTTGAATCTTTTTAAATATTCTCTTAAAATTAGTTTTTCAAAACAAAAAATCATTTAAAATTTTCCCAGAAAACTTAAGAAAATTTTTTTATTTTCTTAAAACCTTTGAAGATCCTTAAAAAGCTTCAAAATTTGATTTCGAAAGTTTTTTGTTTTCCCAAATCTTTCCCAGTTTTAAGAAAATTCAGTTTAATATTTGATTTATAATTTCTCATTTCAGATGAAAAGTAAGATATTGCTAAATATTAAAAAAAAAATGATTCCTTGATTTAAAAATTTCACATTAAATGGGTTAAAAATGGAATATTTTAGATTGAAACAATATTTGAATAAGATTTGGAATTGAATAAGAGCGGTTCATTTTTTAAATTATTTTTAAATTAAGAAAAGTTTATAAAGTTCAAAGCGAAGATTTACATTTGTTTAACTACTGAGGCATTCCAATTGCAAATGTTCTATTTTTAACGTTAAAATATGTAACTTGCTTAATTTTGAACAGATTCAAAATCATTCTGTAAAGACAATTATTGTTCAATTTTTAATAATCGAACAATAATAATTATAATTATAATAATTATTAATAAATAATTATAAATAATAATATAATAATAATATTATATTATAATAATAATATAATATTATAATAATTATAATTATAAATTAATTATAAATAATAATAATCATTAATCGTTCAATGTGATTTAATATAATAGCAAAAGTTCTTGGTAAAAGCGTAATATGGTTTTTAAATTGTAGTTTCTTGTAGAAACTTATGTATGACATATCCTACATAAATTGACAGTAAAGTACAAGTCCAAACGTCGATGCGAAAAAAAAAGAATATTTTTTTGTTTGAATTTGTACATTTCTACAATAAACTACCAGTATATACAACATAATTTAAAGTACATTTTCCCAATGTAAAAAAATGTAAAATTCTGTAGTTTTCTGTAATACCTTGTAGATTTTTACAACAAAGTAAAAAAAAGATTAATAAAAAGTTATACAACTTTTTAAATTGTAGAAACTTGTACTTTACTGTTAATTTGTTTACTTTTCTACAAGTAAATACGAAAAACATGAGCAATTTGTATTGAACAGTATTATTATTTTCGCTCGGGGCTGGAATATTATGCATTAAAAAAAAACGATAAATATAACTATTTTCAAAGAAAAACCTTCTTGTTATTAATTTCCAGGAAGAATAAATGGAATATCACTTAATAATAAAGAATGACATTCAGTTTTTCTAATTTCAATTTCAACAAAACGTGATTTGTTATTCCGAACCGCTTGAAATCTCTGAAGGTAAATGTCAAGTTCAACATTTACTTATTCAGGTGCGTGTAACACGTGTTCGCATGAATCGTTAGTTTTGACGTGTTCCATATAGCTGTCTTTCTTCTTCTATGATAACAATGTTTACAGTGCGATATCGTAGCTTAACCTGAAATTGACTAATTGATAATTGTTGTTTTAACTGCAATAATATATTTTTTGATGTATAGCATTATGTATGTATACCATTAAGCCATTTCCCTTTCAGGGTAGGCGTGACACTACCCGATTCGGGTAGTGTTTCTAGGTGGATAGTTTCTTGTAATAAATAACTACTACAAGTGTGGGCTCACCACACCCACGGTGGGCCAACAGCACGCAGTATTGTCGAATGGTCACCCATCCAAGTACTAACCGCGCCCAACGCTGCTTAACTTCAGTGATCTGACGAGAACTGGTTTTTTCAGCGTGGTATCGCCGTTGGCATGAATATTCAATGAAAAAAACGATGAATATTGTATATCCTCTTTGCTTTTCCTGATATTATTATTATTATTAGTTCTGGGTTGAGACCGTAAGGGGCTGTCCATAAATTACGTAACGCTAAAATTTCAAAATTTCATGACTTGCCTGTCGGTCAGTAACGCTACCGTAACAATCGAACTCTATCCTGTCTGTCTGTTTAAAGCAACGTAACGACCTGCCGAAAAATGAAAAAACTGGACAGAATATAATAACCTATTGCTATGATTTGGTTTTTCATATTTATTTAGTTTAACCATTATAAGCCAAATAATACAATATCATATTATTCTATTGTTAAGATTAAAAATACTCTGAATAAATTTTTTGTATTATCAAAAATAAGTAAGTATTGAAGTTTTTTTCAATGATGATTCATTTTCATTACAAGAATTGTTTTTAATTCCAATTTTGAATTGCGCGCCAACTGCGGCAAACCAGTGCGCAGTTACCAGAAAAGTTAACCAGAACGCAAACGCAGTAGCAAAAGGCGCCAACATTGGCATCACTGATCAAGACTGAAGCAGAGTAAAGCAAGCCAGAGTAAGACAAGTCAGAGTATAGCATGAGCTCTTCGAGCCTTATTGTTTTGATAATTGTACGTTGAGTCATTGATAAAATTTTCGAGAAAGTTTTGAGAAAGACTTCGGTGAGGGAGCCTCTGAAATCGTAACGCCAACAAAGATATCGATGCTACGTTAGTATCGGGTAACGACGGAGAAGCGAGAACGTGAACCGAGTCCACGCAGACAGACCACGCTAAAGTAATATTCCAAATCGCTAATTTTCATTTTGAAAAACGTTACGTTACATTTTACAAAATCCTCTCTGTCTTTCCGTAACGCTACCATAACAAAAGTCACGGAGCCTGTCTGTCTAATATAGCGTTACGTAATTTATTGACAGCCCCTAACAGCCCCTGACGCTTGGGTAATCTCGTTGGGTCCCCTTGTGAGCCCAAGCATGACCCCAAAGCCCTCTCCATAGGCAGAGGACCCAGTGCTCCCAATTTGGCTTCCCAACTGCACTGCGCATGCGTTGCATCGGCAGTCACATTGGCTGTAAATGGCGCGCTTTTTAGAAGCTATTACATGTGTAAATCAATTTTTTATAATAAATCATCTTTGTGGAAAGAATGATTAATTTTAAGATCACAAAATAGTCTTTTAGAGTGCAAGGTGGAATAATTATTTGATTGTACTCTTTACAAATAAATTATTGATTTTAAATTCAAAGGAAGGAATACCTTTTTTGACCAATGTAAATTATAAATCTTTCATAATATTTTTTTGTACTGTATGGTTATTATATATTGTGCGAAATTGATTTGCATATTTAATAATTTCAAATAAGCGCGCGATCAACATCCAATGAGGCTGCTAGTGCGACGCATGCGCAGTGCGGTTAGGGAGTCAAATTGGCAGCACTGAGAGGACAGCAGCCACGCTGTTCGCTGATATCCCTGACTCACTGATCCAGTAATTGCCTGTGAGTGTTAGACGTTTCCCTGCAACCGCAGGGCAGTGACAAAGGATGTGAGTAGCTGTATCATTATCCGTTCCGCACAGACGGCAGCGGGGACTTTCTGCAAGCCCTATCTTATGTCTGTGATATCCTCGGTTCCCATGTCCTATAAAAATTTCTGTTAGGACTTTGATTTCGTTCCTCCCGAGATTGAGTATTTCCCTTGCTCGGTTAGAGTTGAGCTTTGAGCCCAAGAGTGTTTTGGCCTGTCTGCAACCAGAGACCAAATCCCACTCATTATGATGTTCCTCAGTCAGCCAACTATTAATTTCTTCAGTGACTGACCTGCTGGAAATACCTAAAACTGGCTCGGGCCGGGTAAAATTTCGCCCTGCTGCTAGTTTGGCTAGCCTATCCGATATCTCATTGCCCTTGATACCGCTGTGTCCAGGGATCCATAGCAGAGTGACTCGGTTTTCCGTCGCTGACATATATAGTGCCTCAAAGCATTCCCATACTAATAGCGATGTGGCGTTGTTCCATTCAAGGCCAGTAGAGCAGCCTTGCTATCTGAGCAGATACGGATGTTCCTTTTGTTGTCATACTCTTTTGCCTTGTAGGCGCACTGGAGTATGGCCATAATTTCAGATTGTAGAAATGTGGCGTAGGACCTCATCTCGATTGTGAAGCCCATTCCATTCCTTCTACGATATACGCCAGCTCCTGCATTCTCCTCGTTCCTGGAGCCATCTGTAAACCAGTTGTCTCCATCACTGGACAGGTGTGTGTCGCCGTTAACCTA
Organism: Andricus curvator; assembly: GCA_932195095.1. Taxonomy (NCBI): domain Eukaryota; kingdom Metazoa; phylum Arthropoda; class Insecta; order Hymenoptera; family Cynipidae; genus Andricus; species Andricus curvator. The sequence continues at coordinate 171,382 of CAKNYM010049632.1, read as the reverse complement.
TTCCTCCTTCGTGGATAGGCTAACTCGATACTTCTTGTCGAAGAGGTAGCGAGTGACCATTTTTCCCCTGGGCATGTTCAGGTTCGGACTCCTTGCTATGTCGACTGGGATCTTCACTGCTGTCGAGATCCTTCTGTCATTTACCGAATTTAGCCTCCAGGCCGCCTTCGCAGCCAAGGCCTTGATGGTAAGATGGAGGGGCTCTAAACCTATTAGTGCCCCCAGTGCCATCGTGGGTGTCGACTTCGAGGCTCGAGTGACGCCTCTCAAAATCAGTCCCCTGATCCTTTCCAGTCGAGACTTCACAGTGGACAGCTCGACCCTGCTCCACCAGACCACCGCCGCATAGGTTAGCCTGGGTCGCAAGATCGCTGTGTAGATCCACATAAGTGGCTCTCCTACAGAGCCATAGAGTCGCTACTAGCTTCTTGCACTTGTTTTCCAGGTGCTCGTTCCATAACAGCTTTTTATCTAGAATGACTCCTAGATATTTAGCTCGTTCTTTGATTTCCAGTTGTTGTCCTCCAAGTGTCAATGTGCTCGTGGTTTCCCACCTGTACCTTCTGGTGGAAATAACCACGACTGTCTTACTCGGATTAACCGATAATCCAGTTTTCTTGCACCATGAATCCACTATCATCAGTGCTTGCTGCATTACTCCGAAGAGCGCATCCAGATTCTGGCCGCGCAGGATAACCAGTATATCGTCCGCATAGCCTATGACGTGGTGGCCCTGACTCGAGAGTAGATGAAGCAGTTTATCCACTATGAGGCACCACAGCAAGGACCATGTGTAACCATGGCCGCCCTGATGACCTCTCCAGAGGTGTTATTGAGGGCTCCTTCGATGTCCATAAAGGTTCCAATCGCGAGGCCTTTCTCCTTTAGTTGACCTTCAGTTAGGTTTACTGCTCCGCTTCGGGCCGTCTTTGTCGAGTGAACAGCCCTGTAGGCGTGTTGCTCCTTGTGAAGTGGCCTACTTGACAAGACCTTATTGCGGAAATTTTAAATCATTACATTTCAAACTTGTATGTTTAATCGCTTTAAATCATTTTTTGAAATAAAATTTTTGATTATTTCGCAACATTTCGCCAGTTTACAAAAATTTCCGATCTTTTCGCAGTTGTTTAAGTTTTCCGGTCAAACTTGAACCCTGAGATTAAATCGCTTTTCCAAAAATTCATTTTTACGCATTATTACACCAGTATTACGCGGATATTACGGCGCGATTTCGCTACAGTGCGAAAAAGTAGCGTAGTAGGATCCTAAAAAAGTATAAACAATTTATAATTGATAAACATGCAGCTTGATGGTTACACAAGCTCAAAAAAGTGTTAAAAAAATTTGTTGTTTGCGGAGTTTTTAAATTTTCCTGAGTTTCAATTTTCTTACGTACCTGAAGGTCAAAAAAGTCTTTGCAATATTTGCGTATATTTATCAATTATTTTCTAAGATATAATTCATGTTTAGTTCACCCCTACTGTTTTCAGTAAAAATTGTTAGCTCATTTGTAAATAGCAGAAGAATTTTTTCGAGTACGTGAAAACTTTTACAGTGAGAAAAATGCAATAGAAAAAAAAATCGCCAAGACCCAGGAATCGAAACTGGGAATACAGCGAATTTGAAATAATTCTGATTTTGGTATCGAATGAAATTACCTTTATAACATGTGATTTAAACATTTTTCTGAACATGTGTGGGGTTTTTAGCACATAAATACACGAGAAAAAAATCCAAAACATCCAGGAGTCGAAATTAGAAGTACTTCAAAATTTGGAATTTGGTATTTAATGGAATTATGTTCTTCACATATGGTTTTATCATTTTTTAAAGTATTTGTTGCATTTGTGAGCACAGAAATACACTAGTAAAAAATTGACAATAATTTAATTACATACTATTCCAAATTTTGAAAATTTTCTGCAATTCTAATTTCGACTCTTGGATGTTATCGATTTTTTCTAGTGTATTTCTATGCTAAACAAGTTTACACATGTTCAGAAAAATGTGTAAACTAGAAGTTATAAAGATAATCTCATAAAATATCAAAATCAAAATTTGTAAAATTTGCTGTATTTCCAATTTTGATTCCTGAGCTTTAGCGTTTTTTTTCTAGTGCATATTGGTTACTGGAAAACAGGTGAATTAAATAGGTATTATCTCTTAGAAAATAATTGAATGAAATACGCAAAAAATTAGGATGACTTTTTTGACTGCACTTTTCTAATTGTGTCTTACTTTTAGTTGCTTCTTTTGAAAGTCGATCACTACTTCCAGTTTTCTTTTCGACATATATCTTCAATTCAACGCATTTTAAATTCAATGCCTGCAGCTGCATTTATATTGAAGTATACAAAAGTTTTTATTTTAAAATAAAAATTTTAAAAATTATTTTACTTATTTTTCACAATGGTAATTTATAATCTTTAAAGTTGAATAATTGTAGGTACAAACATAAAAAGAAGACTAATTTTGAATGTATAGCGTTTGTATTATGAATTGAAACATTTAAACCACTAAGCTTGTTTTAACTTTTTTGTTACTTTTTGTGTATAAGAAACGACTTTCTTGCATCTGATAATTGTTTTAGAGTAAAAAGAAGTAAAAGGAAGCAAACTTATAAAATCTGATTTTTTTATTTTGGTTTGGATTTCATGAGAAAAGAAAGAGGTATTTAAATACTTGAAACATTATTTCAGGAAGATAAAAATTGTATAAATTCAGATCAGTTTGTAAGTAGGACTATTGAAAATTAGAAGTGCTTGAAATAATTCAACATATTCTAGTTTGGAAAACTCTTCAAAAGGGTGCTCTTTTAAGTTTTATTCATTTTTTAATAATTTCGCATTTCACAAATTATTCTTCTTGGTGAGAAAATAACACCTGATTTTTGTAAAAATAAAAAAAATATATATTTAGTGGTTGCTCAAGGTAAATTTCATTCTAAGTATTTGTTTCAGAATACATTGACTCTATTATTGTTTCTGATTTCGTTCTATCCCTCATGGATTCTGTTTTTCAGAAAAAAATATTAAACTCTGATTTTTTCACATTTATAACCAACTTGTACTACGCAGCGACGCTCACATATACAACTATAATTATCCGAATCATAAACATAGGTTTCGACAAAACGTGAGACTGATTCAACCAACTTTGATTGTCCAGTTCGTGATCTCCATAAATTACGATATTCGTTGCCATATTATTACTCTTTTCAAACATCCAACATGTCCTCAAAATTTCTTCTACTTTCCATAAAAATCAGTTTGAGGACATGCCTTTTACATGCCCTTAGCACTGTTTACTTATACCAATTTGAGCAACGACAGTATTCAAAATAATTTGAAAGATTTCAACTGACTTCAAGATACCTAATGATATTTTGAGGTACACTTTGATAATTCAATGTACTTCAGGATATTTCACATACTTCAAGATATTTCAAAGTAATTCAGAATAATTCAAATACTTTGAGATATTTCAGATACTTCACAATAATTCAAAATACTTCAGAATATTTCAAGGTACTTCAGGATACTTCAAAGTACTTCAAGGTATTTCAAGGTACTTCAGGATATTTCAATGTACTTCAGGATATTTCACATACTTCAAGATATTTCAAAGTACTTCAGAATAATTCAAATACTTTGAGA
>CAKNYM010049632.1:155841-167716 GCA_932195095.1 Andricus curvator | reverse complement strand
TCAATGTACTTCAGGATATTTCACATACTTCAAGATATTTCAAAGTACTTCAGAATAATTCAAATACTTTGAGAGATTTCAGATACTTCACAATAATTCAAAATACTTCAGGATATTTAAAGAAATTTCAAGGTACTTCAGGATATTTCAAAGTACTTCAAGGTATTCCAAGGTACTTCAGGATATTTCAATGTACTCTAGGATATTTCACATACTTCAAGATATTTCAAAGTACTTCAGAATAATTAAAATACTTTGAGATATTTCAGATACGTCACAATAATTCAAAATACTTCAGGATATTTCAAGTTACTTCAGGATATTTCAAAGTACTTCAAGGTATTCCAAAGTACTTCAGGATATTTCAATGTACTCTAGGATATTTCACATACTTCAAGATATTTCAAAGTACTTCGGAATAATTAAAATACTTTGAGATATTTCAGATACGTCACAATAATTCAAAATACTTCAGGATATTTCAAGATATTTCAAGGTACTTCAGGATATTTCAATGTACTTCAGGATAGTTCACATACTTCAAGATACTTCAGGATAATTCAGCACAAGTGTACTCGTACACCATATTTCACGAGTTGTCGACCCCTCGGTTCTTGTAGTTTTTTTTACCAAAATTTATTTTCGATATTTTTGCGGTATCAACGCAGTAGTTTTTATTGAAGCTTATAATCTTTTTGTGATTTTTGAAATATTTTCATCAACAATTTTTACATTCTCATTCTAATGAGAAGGTATTGGTTTTATGTAAAATTTGACATAGTCGGTTTTCATCAAATCTCCACGTTTTGAGACCCCCTGAGCTAGAAAAAACGATTTTTACGAAGGTGTCTGTCTGTCTGTAGTCTCTAGTCTGTCTGTCTGTCTGTAGCCACGATAACTTTCGAAAAAATGATCAGATTTGATTGAGCTTTGGCACACTTTTTTATGGCCGAAAAATAGAGAACGAGTTCGTTAACCAGCTATTTTGGATGAAAACCCAAAAAGTGAGCACATTTTGAAAATTTTTGAGACCACTTTTTTGGAAGATTTGAAAATTCTATGTACGGTTATTAGTAGTACGCAAAATTACGAACAAAATATTCTAATGACTTTTCGTGATAAAAAAAAAATTACTGGAGTTATAGCATTTTCAAAATTCCAAAAAACAAACTAAAATGAACATTTTAAGCCGAAAAACGCACGATATGAAAAAAAGTCAAGAGGAGAAAAACGTTGATTCCTGAACACCCTATAATATTTTCATAACAACTTTTCGATATTTTTGTGGTATCAAAGCAGCAGACAAATTTTCATAAAAAATTTTTTGTCAAAAATTTAATATCGATCTTTTTACGTTATCAAAGCAGTAGTTTTTATTAAAGGTTATAACGTTTTTGCCTAATTTGCAAATTTTATATAGTGGCAGTTCAGGAAAAGATGTAGGTCATTGGATTTGTTCATATTATAATGAAACAACAATTAATATATTAATATGAATAATAATTAATATATAATATAAAGAAAAATTAATATACATGATTTCATGATGATCCATGAAATCCAAAAGTGAAATTTCACACAGTTCAAGAACAGACAAATTTGATAGATTGCGGTCTATTTGCTATCAGATGTGCTATTTCAATATGTTTTGGCGATAAACCTGAGGAAATACTTTATGATGAATCCAAATTCAGAACTTGTATCGCAAAAATGCTTTCTGAAAACAAAATAGATCTTTTTTTCTACAAAATTGATACATTTACATTTAAACTTTTTTTTTCTTTATTAAATTCGATCAATGATTTTACTTTAAATTGCCTTTAAAATGTAAATCGGACCCAATATATAAAGGCTCTTACGCCAAATTGCATAAAGGCTTTTGAGCTACGTAACTTTGTATGAGATTTAAAGTATTTGAATTTTGTGAAATCTTGTTTTTTTTTTTGTACAGATTTGTAATTTTCTACAATAATTTACGTAAAATTTTAATACCTTGTACATTTTTACAACCAAGTAAAAAGAATATTAGTAAAAAGTTATACACATTTTTTAATTCTAGAAACTTGTACTTTATTTTAATGTTTTTTTCTTTTCTACGAAAAAATAAAAGAAAAATGTAGCTATTTGTATTTGTATTTTTTGTTGAATTTTATGTATTTTTTACAAGAAAGTACATACTTTAACAAAAAAAATACATTTGTAGAAATGTTGTACTTTCTTGTAAAATTTTTGTCCACCAAGGATGATTAGCGAAAAGTAAGCCACAAAAGATTAGCAGGAAAATACTAATTCAAGTAGTCGAGATGTTTCCTAATTCAATAGTGGAAAGCTAATTGATTGATAAAAAAAATTAAGGACTGTATATAATAATTTCAAAAAGTTATGAACATGGAAAAAGTAAAAATGGAAAAGTTTATTAAAACGAGGCGATGGTGTTACATTTTTAACTCTACTGAAACAAAAAAGGCCAATGAGAAAATGTCAACTTGACCTAGTCTGTTTCCATTTTCAAAAAATTCCCTTCTAATTGTTTCAAAAAAGTTAAGAAAAAATAATAATTTGAAAAAATCCTAAAATCATAATGGATGAATATGGGCAATACAATAATTCTGCATATTCTGGGGTTCCATGCGCTACTTGTAACATAATTCTGTTTTCGAGGAAAAGCAGAAAAGTGCACGTGAAAAACAGAAAACTTTAGTAAAATAACGTGAAGGTGTAACCTTCTTGACTCTATTGAAAAAATGCGAAGGTCATATTGTGACATTGTAAACATTGTAGCCTGTTCTCAATTTAAAAGCATTGCCCTCTGTTTGTTTGAACAAAGCTAAGAAAGATAAGAACTTTTTACAATCTTAAAGCAAACATCTAGGGTCTTCATACGCGACTTTTCAACATAGTTCTGTTTTCGATTTTCAGAATCTTTTTTGGTTGTACATTTTTCTAATTTCATATAGATAATTAAAATTGTTTAGCAAAAATTGTGAAAATGATTTGTCTTGAATAAGAATGAACTTGAGGGTCTAAAACAGATAATTTTTATTTGACAGCTTTTCTTCTTATGCAAAAGATACTTTATTGAATCTCGGAATCAAAATTGTTAAAATATAACTAATTAATTGTGAAATTTTACAGAGTTCACTAGCGAAAAATGGACCACTTAAGATTAGTAAAAAATTACCAATCCGATCAGTCAATATATTTCCTAATTCAATACTGAAATACAACCAATTGCTCCGTAAAAATATATTAGCTTATTTAGGACTGTATATAGTAATTAAAAAAAGGTTATAAGAATGGCAAAAATAAAAAATAGAACAAGTTAATCAAATAACGCGATAGTGTAACATTTTTAATTATATTGAAACAATAGGACCTTTGCCCTGAAATTTTCATATCTGTAGCCCTTACTTTTTGAACCTAACAAAAAATCAAGCTTTTAAGTGTTCACAAACCCCATTAGTTATTTTTTGCTTTTGCAACATTTTCAAGTTTTTCCTGGAATATGTCGGTAGGAAAGCATTTAAGAAAAAAATATTTGAGACAAAATTGTAGGGGTTGAAAGGCAACATCTGATGGTTACTTTGACTTTGCCCTTGGTGTGAATTTTTAGGATTATTCAAGGTCAACTTCATTTTTCATCTGGTAATCCCTATTTCTTAGTTCGGAAATGAAAAGAGCGAAAAATTTTGGAAAATCGAAATGTGAGCTGGACAGTCAAGGTAAGATAGAGTGGTGGTCCAGAAAAGCAACGCCAGATCGAAACGTCAATCAGAAAATCCATTTATTGGAGAAGGCTTTGTTCAGGCATGCTTTAACAATATTGGCATAATGAGGACCTGCCCCATCTTGTTAAAACCACCTTCTTGTGTCTATGTCAATGCCTCTCATTAGAATAATTTGTATTTTGTAATTATTAATGAAAAGTTCCTAGAGCTAGATAGCCCTATAAGAATTGTAGTTATATTGATTGTATGAATATCTGATATTTGGTTTGTACTAAGTTTCTCAATTTACGAAATGCGGCTTGAATAATACTATTTTTCGTTGTTTCAGCCAATCTACGTTTTATCTCTGTTTCTTTTATCAAATCTCTGATACAAGAAGTGATCTATGGAGTGGACTTCTTTTTTGTTTTAGGATTATGGAGAGGCTGAATTATCGCAATGAAAAATACAAAATTGTTGATATTCAAATTCAGAAGACACAGTATCCAAAATGATCAGCATGCAGTAACATATGTAATAAGACATATAATTACCTATGTGATAGTAGCATAAAGATCGAATAGTGCCATTGTTCGACGAGAAAAAATCAAATAAATTTTGGACTTGGAGAGTTGTTGTAATTGCCGTCCTTCAATAGATTGTATGTTCGACAGAACGGTGCACGGAGAAAAATGGATGGTCAAAGTTAGATGGTCAAAATTTAGAGAGCCAGTCCATTCTTCTAGATGGTCTAAAGAGCGTTTCAGAATTTTTTCGACATAGTCAGAGAGACTCTTATTTCATGGCCAGTCTGAGTGTTGTAATAAGGTCAGACTCACTATCAGGGATAATCGAAGTATCCTTTCGGCATGGTCAATACGATCATCTTGTTTTCACTCATTTCGACCATCCACGGAAGAGCAAATGACCCATCGCGGATGGCCAACCTGATTAGTTACCGTTGGCGTGTTTTTTTTTAATGAATAAATGTGTAAGTCCAATGTTCACAACAAATAATAAATGCAAAGTGCATAAGAATATTAGGCCTGATTGTAAATTCATATTTAAGGTGAAAAATATATTCCTTTCTTTAGAAATTAAAATCTATCATTTATTTTTAAGGAAAAAATGTAATAAATAATTAAAATTTTACTTTACAAGTCCTTCTTGTGAGCAAAGTATTATTTTTAATAACTTTACTCTTATTACTTGATGTTTAAAATTGCTTTTCACATTTAATCATTTCAAATAAGCGCGCCAACCCCAACCAATCCAGTTGTCGACGCGATGGATGCAGTGTGAATGGATACGAGAGTTGGGAGCACCATGGTTCAGAGCAATGTCGGAGTGAGTGAATGTCATTTTGAGCCGTTTAGCGTCAAATTTGCTGTTTATTGAACTTAAACATATTTTTAACAAGTTTAAACTGCTTTTTGATATTTCGAATATGCGTGGAGAGTGAAGTACATAAGAGGGAATATGATTGCAAGTGAATTAAGTTTATTCTTTTGAATTTTCAACGTCAAATTTGATGCTTCCAAGGGATTTAGGATAAAGGCGTAACTGGACGTTCAGCTATCAATTTTTTGTTACCGTGTGGTTTCAAACTGAAAAAGTGCAAACAATTTCAGCATGCAGAAAGTAACTGTGAGATGATCGATTTGAACCTCTTGTTTTAACCTATTAGAGATAGTCGCTTTAGCCATCTTCAAGGGCTGTCCTATAGTTGACCCTGCAATATAGTCTGTCTGCACATCTGCATGGCTAAAATGACCTTCCATTTTTCTTCGTGTAGGAAAAACGTCTTATGTAATTTATGGACGATCCCATATTGTTCTTATTGCTTATAGGAGCCATCCGTTGACATCAGGAAAATAAGTTTAAAAAATCGAAAATAATAATCGCTTTCTATATATTTGTCATGCGCGCTGACTAAGGAGGATATCTCGCCTAGAACACACACAGAGAAAAATGGAAGGTCATTTTAGCCATGCAGATGTGCAGACAGACTATATTGCAGGGTCAACTATAGGACAGCCCTTGAAGATGGCTAAAGCGACTATCTCTAATAGGTTAAAACAAGAGGTTCAAATCGATCATCTCACAGTTACTTTCTGCATGCTGAAATTGTTTGCACTTTTTCAGTTTGAAACCACACGGTAACAAAAAATTGATAGCTGAACGTCCAGTTACGCCTTTATCCTAAATCCCTTGGAAGCATCAAATTTGACGTTGAAAATTCAAAAGAATAAACTTAATTCACTTGCAATCATATTCTCTCTTATGTACTTCACTCTCCACGCATATTCGAAATATCAAAAAGCAGTTGAAACTTGTTAAAAATATGTTTAAGTTCAATAAACAGCAAGTTTGACGCTAAACGGCTCAAAATGATATTCACTCACTCCGACATAGCTCTGAACCATGGTGCTCCCAACTCTCGTATCCATTCACACTGCATCCATCGCGTCGACAACTGGATTGGTTGGGGTTGGCGCGCTTATTTGAAATGATTAAATGTGAAAAGCAATTTTAAACATCAAGTAATAAGAGTAAAGTTATTAAAAATAATACTTTGCTCACAAGAAGGACTTGTAAAGTAAAATTTTAATTATTTATTACATTTTTTCCTTAAAAATAAATGATAGATTTTAATTTCTAAAGAAAGGAATATATTTTTCACCTTAAATATGAATTTACAATCATTCCTAATATTCTTATGCACTTTGCATTTATTATTTGTTGTGAACATTGGACTTACACATTTATTCATTTAAAAAAACACGCCAACGGTAACTAATCAGGTTGGCCATCCGCGATGGGTCATTTGCTCTTCCGTGGATGGTCGAAATGAGTGAAAACAAGATGATCGTATTGACCATGCCGAAAGGATACTTCGGTTATCCCTGATAGTGAGTCTGACCATATTACAACACTCAGACTGGCCATGAAATAAGAGTCTCTTTGATTATGTCGAAAAAAATTCTGAAACGCTCTTTAGACCATCTAGAAGAATGGACTGGCTCTCTAAATTTTGACCATCTAACTTTGACCATCCATTTTTCTCCGTGTAGGACACAACGATAAAAAACAAAAGAAAAACGTCTTACGTAATATATGGACGATCCCTATAGGCTCGTAGCAAAGCGAGTGTAAGGGTTAGTGGGAAACTAAGTGACTGCTTCAATATCATGCAGGGTGTTAGACAAGGATGCGTTATGTCCTCGTGGCTATTTATTGTATTCATGGACAAGGGTCCAATAATGGCCCTCTTCGACGAAGAAGGTGTAGATCTCGAAACAGTAAGGGTACGTGGGTTAGCGTTTGGAAATAATGAGATTGTTATGGAAGAGTCAATCGAAGACTTGTGAAGAATGTTGGGCAAACTGAATACAAGCATGAAGAGCATGAGCACTCTGCAATTTTAATGATTCGAGGCTTATTTTATTGAAAATTATTCAATTTCAATTTGTTCATTTTTGAATATTCAATTTTTACTTTCTTATTTTAAATTTATTATAACACACATAGCGAACCTCGACTTGCATGTTGGTGGCGGAAGTGAGAACGTGTTTAGTGACAGGTGGAGAGAGAATTTTACGGAATTTGTGTGGAAGGTGTGAGTGGAGTGTGAGGGTGGAAGCCGAGGAGGTGAGTAGGGTTGTGTGGGGTGAATTGGGGAGATAAAAAGTGAGTTTCAGCGTGGGTGGGAGGTGGTATCTAGCTGGATAGGGAAAGTGAGGTTAGGTTGGCAAGTAATCGGGGGAGTTCGTGGTCAGGAGTCCTGGGCTTTCGAGGGTTCAAGGGTGGTTCTCGAAAAGTTAGGGGATGCTAAGGGAGAGAAAGAGCTGTCTGCAGGGACTGAAGAATTGAAAAAAAGGGGGAAAAAAAAGGAAAATTTGGCGGCGAAACACGCCAACATTTTGCAGAGACATCTGTCGGTTGCGGCAGGTACTGCATGGATAGATCCCATTTACCGGCGGTAGAGCGGGAGGTGGGCAGCGAGAGTACTGGCAGTGCTGGTAGTGAAACCGACGGGGAGGGAATTTTCCACAAGCCACGACGGCCAACAACGCGTCGCCCGGTGTCGAGCGGTGCGTCGGGGAGAGGGAGAAACCGGGACGGTGGCAACGAAGGAAGCGAGAAGGTAAGGGAGAGAGCGTCAAGCGCAAGTGACGGGGAGGATCTCTTGAAAAGGAAGAGAGACAGCCAAGAGAGTCCGGAGAAAAGCGAGGTCGAGAGCCCGTTTAAAAAAAGCGGGATAACACCGAGGTCACACCCCAAAAAAATGGAGGGGATGTTGGAAAAGGAGGCTCTCGGGATGTTGTTAGGCGAGATCAGGGGGCTGAGGGAGGACGTAAGGGGGACCAAGGAGCAGATGGAAGGTATGAGGGAAGACCTGCGAATCAGAGATGAGAAATGGGAAAAGGAGGTGAAAGAGCTGAGAGAGAGAGTAGATGGGTTAGAGAGGGAAAGAAAAGAAAAAGAAGTTAAAATAAAACAGATGGAAGAGGAGATTAGGGCGTGGAAAGAAAGGACGGAAAAAAGGCTTGAGAAGGTGGAGGGCAGGACGGAAATGGAAATAGGAGTCGGGGGTAGCGGGGGCGAGATTAAAGGTATTTGGGAGAGGGTAAGGAATATGATAGAAGAGAAAGTGGGAGAGCGTAGAAATGAAAAGGAGGAGAGGGCGGATAGGGAAAGGATAAGGGCAATGGAGTTGAGAATGGAGAGAAAGGAGAAGGCAGACAGGAGAAATAATATTGTGATAAGAGGGTTGAAGATGAAGAGCGGGGAAGAAAGGGAGGGCGTGGAAGCGCTGCTACAGAGCATAGGGTGGAATAAAGGCAGGGTAGGGAAAGTTAAGTTGGAGGGGAGAAAGGAGAAAGAAGTGGCGGTTGTGGAGTTGGAGAGCTGGGAAGAAAAATTGGGGGTAATGAGAAATAAAAATAGGATAAAGGATAAGGAAGTTTTCATCGATCACGATTTGACGAGAAAGGAAAGGGATGTACAGAGAATGCTGTACGACAGGGCTAGGAGGGAGAGGAGTGAAGGGAGATCGGCGAAGGTAGGATATCGGAAAATAAAAATAGACGAGAAAATGTGGGTGTGGGACAAGGAGAAAGAGGTGTTGAAGGAAGTGCAGGGGAATTTGTTTCGTAGGAAGTAGGGGGGCGGGGGTAATGCAGGGTAGAGGAGTTGTGAAGGTGCTTTACTGGAACGTAGCAGGGGTAAAGAAGAAGGATGAGGAGTTCTGGAGGTATATCCAGGAATTTGATGTGATAGGACTGGTAGAGACGTGGGTGGAAAGAAAGGAATGGGATAGAATAGAGCCAAAGCTGCCAAGGGGGTATAGGTGGAGACTCCAGGAGGCGGTCAGAGTGAAGAAGAAAGGAAGGGTTAGTGGGGGAATTATAACGGGGATTAGAGATGGATTAGAGGAAGAAGCTCACGGAGAGGTAGAGGGGGAGGGAGTGCAAATGAGGAAAGTAAAGATAGGAGGGGTAATGTGTAAGTTTGTGACAGTGTACAATAAGGATGGGATGGAAAGAATTAAAGAAAGGGTGGAAGACCTGTTAGGTGAAAGAGAAGAGGGTATGGTGGTACTGGGTGGGGACTTTAACGCGAGGATGGGGAGGGAAGGGGGCCTTTACAGGGAAGGGGAGAGCTTCGAAAGGAACTCAAAGGATAGGTTAATAAATAAGGAGGGGGAGATTCTAAGGGACTGGATGGAGGATAGAGGCTGGGCGGTGGCAAATGGTATGGCAACTGGGGACGAAGAGGGAGAGTACACATACGTAGGTAAGGTGGGGGTATCGGTAATAGATTATGTAGTTATGAATATGCAAGTGTGGGAGGAGATGGAGAGATTCGCAGTAGAAGGGAGGGTAGAATCAGACCATCAGCCATTAGGGTTGTGGATAAGGGGTGAGAACGGCGGAAGGCAAGGTGGGGAAGAAGTGTCGACGGGGGAGAGGGTTAGCTGGACGAGGGAGGCGATAGAGAAATATAAGGAGCAGTTAGGGAAGGTACGCTTCGAAGGGGAGACGGTGGAAGAGATATGGGAGGATTTAAAAGAGAAAGTGAAAGGGTGTGTGCAAAAGAAGGTATTCAAAAAGAAGAAGAAAGGAATGGTGAAGCCGTGGTGGGATAGGGAATGTAAAAAGATGAAAAGAAAGGTGAAGAGGAAGTATAAGAAGTGGAAAGAGGGTACTGCGAAAAGGGAGGAGTACGTAGAAATTAGGAAGGGGTTTAGATTGATGTGTAAGAAGAAAGAACAGGAAAAGGAGAAAGAGATGGAGGAGGAGTTAGGAAATGTTAAGACAGAAGGGGACGTCTGGAAGATAATAAATAGGTTTAGGAAGCGTAGAGTAGGGATAAGCGACAAGATAGGGAGTGAGGAGTGGAGGGAGCTTTTAAAGAATCATTTCAGGGCTCAGATTCAAGGAAGAGAGATGATGGGAGTAGAAGAACGGGGGAGGCAGAGATGGAGGAGTTGAATGACGAGGAGATAGAGAAACAGATAAGGAAGTTAAAAAGGTCAAAATCAGCAGGGCTGGATGGGCTAGAGAACGAAGCATGGCTATTTAGTACACAGGAGGTTAGGGAGAGGCTGAAGGAGGTAGTGAAGAAAGTATGGAGGGGGGAGGGATTCCCACGAGGGTGGAGAGAAGGATTAATAGTGCCTCTGTATAAGAAAGGAGAGAGGGATAGGCAGGAAAATTATAGGGGGATTACGCTAATGAATACGGCGTATAAAGTATACGCGATGGTAGTAGCGGAGAGGCTGCGGAAGGATGTCGAGGGGAAAGGAATATTGCCAGAGACGCAGGCGGGCTTTAGGGCAGGTAGGAGTACTATCGACAATATCTACGTTCTGCAGCACGTGGTGGATAGAGAATTAGCGAAGAAGGGATCGTGAGTGTACGCATTTTTTGTGGATCTAAAAGGCGCGTTTCCGTCGGTGGATAGGGGGAGGTTGTGGGAGGCGATGCAGGAGAGGGGAGTGGAGAGAGGCCTGATCGAGAGGGTAAGGGAGATATATGAAGAAACCAAAGATAAGGTAAGAGGAGGACAGGGGATTTCGGAGGGATTCTGGATGGATAGGGGGTTAAGACAAGGGTGTCCGCTTAGCCCGACGCTTTTTGCGATTTTAATTGCGGATATGGAAAGTAAGCTGGAGGCCGGAGTGGTAGGAGGAGTCAGGATAGGAGGGGTTAGAATTTGGTCGCTAGCGTATGCAGATGACATAGTGTTGTTGGCAAAAAGCGAGGAGGCCTTAAAGGAAATGATGAAGAGGTTGAGAAGATACCTGGATAAGAACAGGTTAGAACTGAATGCGGAAAAGTCCAAGGTTATGGTTTTCAGAAAAGGAGGTGGAAGGGATAAGGAAGGGGAGTGGAAGTGGAAGGGAAAGGCGGTGCAGGCGGTGAAAGAGTTTGTGTACCTGGGCTTCTTGTTTCGGAGGAATGGCGGAGTGGATGGTCACATAAAAGAGAGAGTGAGGAGGGCAAATGTGGTGATGAGGCAGGTGTGGGGGTTGGGAAAGAAGTTATTCGCAGATGATTTTGGGAGGAGAATGAAATTGTTTGACTCACTAGTGATGAGTGTGCTATTGTATGGAGTAGAGGTGTGGGGGTGGAAGGAAAGCGAAGAGGTAAATAGGATACAGGAGAGGTATGTAAAGTGGACACTGGGGTTGGCAAGGAACACGCCTAATTATATTGTCAGGAGGGAGACGGGGAGAACGAGTGTAGGGATTCTAGCGGGGAGTCGAACGTGTAAATATGAGGAGAAATTTTTGGAAGAGGGGGGAAGTAACCTGATTAGGGAGTGTTGGTGGGAGAAGGAGAACAGGAGAGGGGGTGGGAAGATGGAGGTTGAAAGAGAAAGGTATTTTAGAACGAATGGACTGCATATTGATGAATTGAGAAGGATGCATGAGGAAGGAAGGAAGGTATATGAGTTGGTTAAGAAAAACAGCATGGAGAGAGAGAAGACAGCAGGGGAAGAGAGAATAAGAGAGACAAGGTTTAATGGGAACTACGTGTGGATTATGCCAAGGGCGAGAGCGCAATATTTGTGTGAGAAAGGAGAGAAAGGAAGTCAGGAGCTTATAGCGAGGATGAGATGTGGGTGCATGGAGGGTTTCAATAGGTTCTGGCTCGCTA
>CAKNYM010049632.1:123788-155831 GCA_932195095.1 Andricus curvator | reverse complement strand
TGTAAATATTGTAAATAGTAGATAAGTATTAGGTATTAGTCGCGGAGGCAGAGTTTGGTAATGCGAGGCAAGCAAGAAAGTAGGGAATGCGAGGGAGGCGAGGCGAAGCGAGGAAGGCAATGCGATAAGAGCGAGCGGCGTTATATATAAGGTGTGGAAGGATGTTAGTTTTAAGGGTTAGTTGTAAGAAAATTCTGTAAAAAATGGAAGTGTAAGCAAGTCAATTTTTTAAGGCCAGCAGGCTAAAAAATAAACGTTTATCTTCATAGCGAACCTCAAAGCGTGTCCAGAGTTCTTTCAGAGAAATCATATCGGGCCGCATCTGTATTTTATAAACAAAGCTTGATTAAGCAGACCTGGAAGAAACTGCGTTTTAAGAACTAAAATAGTTTGAACAATCAGTCAAGAAATTTCTAAGTGTTCCCAATTATATCATTTTCAAACTATTTCAACTTAAAAACAGTACAATTTAGTGATTATAAGTTTTTTCTTGAAAAATATAAATTGAAAAATGTCATTTACGAATTAAAAATTAAAAGAATGAAACAATGAAACTTTTAAAGTTTACATTCAGCACCCTGAAATTCGAACGATTCGAGGTTTATTTTATTTTAAATAATTCAATTTTATTTAGTTTATTTTTGAATATTTGATTTATAATTTCTTATTTTAAATAAACAGTCAAATATTGTTAAATATTGAAAAAAAAATTTGTTTAATAAAAATTTTCAAACTGAATGCTTGCAAAATGGAGTATTTTAGAATGCAATAATATTTGAGTAGAATTTGTAATTGAATAAAAGCATTTAATTATGAATATATATTAACTAAAATGTTTTTGAAAATTGGAAAAAGATTTTGAAGTTTCAATCGGATGCATACATTTCATTAATCACTAAGGCTTTCGAATTGAAAAAGTTCAATTTTTAACGTAAAAATCTATAAATTATTTAATTATGAACAGATTCAGAATCCTCTTATAAAATCAATTTTATTATTTTTCTATTGCTGAAAGTCGAGCTATAGTTCAATTTTAAAAATAAATACTCAATTTATATTTACAGTTTATCAACCTAACATTTTTCTTGCTTTCTTTTTTTGTCAAAGTTAACCCGTGCCCCCGAGCCTTTGAAATTAACATGGGCTAACGCGTGATCAAATAATAATTTCCACCAAGTAAGTTTTCATTTTGACTCCCCACCCCCTTTCAAGCCATTTTTATTGTGCTTGGAAAGTGACCCAAAAACTGCAAAATAGCATTTTTCTATTAAATTCCTACTAAAAACGTTATTCTTTGAATTTTTTAACAAGCATTATTTTTACTTGATAAGGGACGAGTTTCCAAGTATTTTGTAAGTCATTCTTGATTATTCAAACAATTATTATTTGTTTAAGAATTATATTTTCATCAAAATCGTGGAAAATTATTGTTTTTGGGATATAAGTGACAGTTTTCTTCAGGACCGTTAACATAGAAAATATGAGATCCTTGCATTGTGTATTCTACTATAGTTACAATAAATTCACAGAAAAAACAGAAGATAAACTTTACATCGATTTCCGACGAAAGTTTCGCTGCAACAAAAATTAACCTTGTCGAATAATCTTTACATGAAATTAAGGTAATTCCGTGTTTTTAAACCATCTCGGAATAATTTGTCAGTTGTTTGTCAGTTAAAAAGCGTCTTCTGCTATGTAGTTCACAGCAGTGCAAAGAACAGTGTGAAGTATGGATGGAATTGGTCTGGAAATCAGGACACGAGATTTTTAAAAACATTGCACTTATTACCATTCTATTTTAAAATTAATTGCACTTATCGCGGACGAATGGTTATATATTTTTGATGACTGTCAATAAAGTCGAAAAAGTTGCTATATTTACTATGATCTTAACCATAATTCACAAGCTATGAGATATGAATTTCAGTTTTGAAAGTTTCGAGATCCGTCGGTATTGCAGTTCAATATAAAAGCCTTTTTACGAAGTAAAATTTTAAAGCTAAAAGATGATTTCTGAACAACTACAACTGCTATCGACCTTATTTCATGCTTCAAATTATTATTACTTAACATTTCATTTTTTGAATAATTTTTTGAACTCAGAATTTTTGTTACGTATGAGGGCACCCTGATTTGTAAAATTTTATTTTAAAAAGTTATTAAATAAATATTTATCAAGAATATTGAACATTTTAATTTAATTTTTAATTTTGTACTGTAGATAACATTTTATATTAAGATAATATTGATGGAAATTTAAGTATATTCTATCAGGTATTTCAGGTTAGGTAGGTGAAATCAAAGATGTCCGCAAGCTGAGGGATGAACAATAATACCAATTGCATTGGGAAAAAACTTTATTTTTTTTCAAAACTCAGAAAAAAATGGTTTTTCGCCATGAGTGTATTTGGATATTATTCTTTATTTTCTGAAAACTATTCGATTAAATTATAAAATCAATAAAAAATGTGTAATGATTTTATTATTTAATTAAATAGCTTTCTCGAGATGAAAAATAATATCCAAATACACTTGTCTTGAAAAATCGGGAAGACTGAAAAATTCTCGAGACTGTAAAATTCCTGAATTAGAAAATCTCCGAATAATGAAATTCCCGAATAGGAAAATTCCATAATAATAAAATTCCCGGACAGTTTATAATATTACCGAAATGAAAAACTCCTGAATGATGAAATTCCCGACAGATTATGATATTACCGAATTGGAAAATTCCCGAATAATAAAATTCCCGACATGGAATTGCCGAATTCTAGAATATCCAAATAACTAGAAAATTCCCCAATTATAAAATTCCCGAATTTAGACAAATGAAAAATTTTTTCGATGAATATTATTTATTTCTTAAAAATACAATGATCAAATATTTTTATCAAAAAAAGTTTAATATTTAAAGTTTCTGAATTATTGAATTATTGAAAAAATATATTTTTGGATGAAAATTTTTGGACGACTGAAAAATTCTAGAAAATAAAATTCATGACTCTTTCAAATTCCCGATTTTGGAATTTCCCGAATAATACAATTTTTGAATATGTAATAAACTTCCCTAACTGGAAAATTCCCGAATAAAGAATTTCCGAACAGCTTATGATATTACCAAAATAGGAAATTCCAGACAGTTTATAATATTACCGAGTTTGAAAATTGCGGAATTATAAGATATCCGAACTGGAAAATTACTGAATTATAAAACTCCCGAAACAATGGAAAAATGGTTTTCAATCAATATTATTTATTAAAAATACAATCAAATATTTGTATAAAAAAAAAATTTTTTCTGATCAAACTTTCTAAAATTATTGTTTGAATTCAAAATAAAAATGATTGAAAAAATATATTTTTGGATGAAAATTTTTGGACGATTGAAAAATCCTAAGAATTAAAATTTCCGAATAATATAATTCCCAAATAATGAAATTCCCGAATAAAAAATTCCCAACCAGTTTATGATCTTACCGAAATGGAAAATTCCCCACAGTTTATAATATTACCGAATTTTAAAATTCCCGCTAGAAAATTGCCAAATTATAAAATATACGAACTGAAAAATTCTTGCATTATAAAACTCCCGAAACAATAAAAAAATTGTTTTTCAGTCAATATTATTTATTTCTTAAAAATACAATAATCAAATATTTTTCTAAGGAAAAATATTTGTCTTCTTCAAAGTTTCTAAAATTATTGTATGAATTTAAAATAACAATATTTGAAGACAATTTTCATCCAGAAATATATTTTTTTCAATTATCGTAAATTCAAAGTTAACCAATAATTTTAGAAACGTTAAACATTAAAAATAATTTTTTTCTTGATAAAAATATTTCATTATTATATTTGTTTAAATTCGGAAATTTTCTAGTTCGGATATTTTATAATTTGGCAATTTTCTGTCGGGAAGTTTTAAATTCGGTAATATTATAAACTACTGGGAATTATCCATTTCGGTGATCTCATAAACTGTTCGGGAATTTTCCAATTCGGGAATTTCATTATTCGGGAATTTTATTAACCAGAAATTTTATTACATATTCGAAAATTTTATTATTCGGGGATTTCCCAATTCGGGAATTTGAAAGAGTCGGGAATTTTATTTTCCGGGATTTTTCAGTCCTTCAAATTTTTTTTCAAATATTGTTACTTTTAATTCAAATACCTAGATCCGCCACTGAATGTTCCAACTTCAAATATGATTCGATTCCTACTTTTTGGTTTTCTTCCCAACCAACAATACCGACTGTGGCAGGAAGTATATATAAAGTCTAATTATTTTCAAAATAACAATTAGGTAAGTAAAAAGTTGTTCTAAATCTAGTGTCCTGATTTATAGCTTTTCATGTATACTTTGCCGTTTTTCCATTGCTGCGAAGGACGTAGCAGACGACAGCTTTTATTCCATCGTAAGATAAACTTTCGCCAAATAGCATGTAATCTTTAACAGCTGAACATTTTACATGCAACAAAATTTAACTTCAGTTTTTTCTGTGTTTATTATACCTAAATTGTATAGTTTATAAGAGAATGTAATACACTACTGTGCAAAAGTTTCTAGACATATCTTTTTCAATACTTTATAGAAGCACTCTACACGGAGAAAAAAACCACACTGTTATAGTAGGCTGAGCTCTTAATATTACAGCATGGAACTTCATGTGCGAAATTGGTATGAATTTCTACCAATATTGGCATCAGGTTAGACTTTTTTAGCATTAAATGTCCTATACCATAAAAGAATCAAGCGCATGCCGTTATTGCTGGAGTCACATGCCCTTAGAGCAGTTGTGCCTTGCGAAAATAGCTCGAACTTCGCCTTGCTACGGTTGTAAGAAAACTCATCCTATTAGAGTATGAGTACTCTTACAAAAGAGATATTAGGCCACGCCTACCGGCGCTTGCGCGTGACCTAATATCTCGTTTGTAAGAGTACTCATACTCTAATAGGATGAGTTTTCTTACAACCGTAGCAAGGCGAAGTTCGAGCTATTTTCGCAAGGGATAACGGCTTTAAAAGCATGAAGCTTTGTACTTTTTTAGGATAAAGGGATTCCTGCTTAAAATGAATGAATTTTGTACCAAGATAGCAAGAATGAAACCTACGACAAAAGCATGACTAGTGCTCTTACTATTATAGGCATATTTTTTTCTCCGTGTAGTTTAAAAAATATTTAACTCTAAATTTACTTTCAATTACTGCACGAAACCTGATAATTTTCTGCATTATTTTAGTGACTTGAAAAGATATTTCTAGAATTTTTCCTTCGATACAATCAAAACATAAACTTAATTTAAAGAACTTATCAATATTGATATAAAGTCAGGTTTTCATAACTGAATTAAAACAAATTCATAGAACAGTATTCTGAAAGACTAGCAGAAAATTATTTACAAAATTAGCCCAAAAACAATAAAAAAATGGTTATTTCTGAATTTATTGATATTTTCCGGAAACATTAACATTTGAAGGTTTGAAAAAACCGTTTGCTTGTTCAACTTATTGGAAAATAGATGTCCAGAAACATTTGCACAGCATTGCATATAAGAGAAAATAAATTGTTACACTCCTACATATGCGTGAGTTATTATTTGCTTTGTTTAAGATTTCAATTTCAGTTAACGTTTGCCGAAGATGTTTACACATAAATCTGTCTTGGGTCGTAGCTTAGGACGCACGTGATGTTTTTTTTTAAAATGTCTCACGATTTCAAAGAATCTCTTCACAAGGAGTGAGAAATATCATATGGTTTCAATGATTTGAAAAAAGATTTTTAACTCTTTTGAATTCACTCAATTCTACTTAATTCAATGGATTTTCATTAGTTTTCGGTTACTTCATCTTGAACTCTTTTAATCTCGCCGTGAATTCTTTAACATTTCATCAAATCGTTTTGAAGTCACTTGAAATCTTCTAAACTTATTTCAAACTTACTGAATTTAACGCATTTTTTCATATTTTTGAATTGCTTTAAATTTACTTGAATTTTTATGAATTTTATCGAATTATTTGTACTTCGTGGAGGGATTTGCTCAGCAGATGTGGTTGAGGTAAACAAGATGGAAGCGACTTTAGTTCGTATATCGACTATTTGTATACTTGATAATGCAAAATGTCATATAGTGTTGAAAATCTTCGAAAAAATGCTTTTATATTGTTGAATGATAAACTTATTTCGACGCCTCCATTCAATACAAGTCTATATGTCTATATGTCATAGGTGCACTCTAAAATAATGGAAATTGTTGCTAATGCTTACTTAACTTCCAACCTCAATATCGCCCCCCAAATTCTGTCAATGAACGAGTTTGAAAAAAATAAAAACTTAATAATAAGTATTTGACTTTTTTCAGAATGGGTATAATTTTGATCAGCCCTATCCGACTACTGAGAAAAGTAGTTGTCGCTTACAAGTTCCACTTCACGGATGAACTAATCCGTCGGGCGGCGCGTCGATCGTCCTGTTCCAGAAAAGCATTGGTCTTATGGAAAAGTCAATAATTAATATTAAATAAAAACATTCCCGATCATTTCAGTTTGCAAAATTAAGACCAACAACTCCTTGATGGGTAATTGATATTTGAAAAATATAAAAGTCATTGAAATCTAAAAGGATTATTGAAAAAACATTTTTTTTAAAGTGCTATATATCGCAGTATTCTCAAAATTTCATATAATGCAAGCAACATTTAAAAACGTTAAACAATTTATATTCATAATATTTTGATTTATTCTAATGGCACTTTAATATAAAATTATTAAAATTGTAACTTTACATATGTTTGTTAATAACAATAGGTATTTAACATGTGGAAGTAAGTATGTGTTTTTTGATGAAATGTTTAATAGGTACTATATATTAAGAATAAAATTTATTAATAACAAATATAAATTAATTTTATAATAAATTGGAAGTCAGAACAGAAAGAATAATAAAAAATGTAACAAGAAAAAATTATAATATAAAAATATTATAGAAACTTGAATAATGAAATTAGCAAATGTAATAGTATCTTAATATTTTTTTAGTATAATAAATTAGGAATTAAAAAATTCTAAATTTTAATAATTCAATTTTTAAGAACGAGAAAATTTTTTTTGGCTAAATATAACAAGCCAATTAAAATTTTTGTGTAGAAATATTTCTATAATTCAAACACATATTTATTGTATCATATTTTGTTATCAAGGAATAAAATAAACTTTCTTTTACAAAATATACGTTGAAAAAGAGGGGGGGGGGATGAATGAATTAAACGAATAAGTAAATATTCGCAAAATCAACAAATTCAGTATATTTTTCTAAAATTCACAACTAAATAACATACAATATTAGTACTATCATACACCTGGGACTAAATAAGGTCTCTTTAAACCCACCTGCAACAAATAACAAATCCTAATATTATAATTAATAATAAACTAATCGAGATATTCATCGTTTTCTTTTTGATTTTGATAGCGTTTATTGTCTTATTTTGAAACCCATCGAAAAATATAAAAAAGCTTCAAAATTAATAAAATGGCGGTGGCTCTTCTACAAAATATGAAAAGCTGCTTTCAAAAAAAATCCACACTTATATTTTCTGCCAATTTTTTGTTGAATGTTTAGTTTCATAATAAAGATATTTTGTGGGTTTTATGCGTGCTAAATAACTTTTGTCGCCAGCAGAATTTTTTTTATATTATCAAATTTTCTAATTTTTCTTGTAAACAACGAAAGATATGAAAAAATTTTGAGATAAAACTTTGTACGTCTAAAAAAGTTCTATGCAAATAGCCCCTTGCTCCTTTACGATATTTTGCATCATTTGCGAGAATAATTCAACAATTAAATTTTTAGGGAAAAAAATAATTATCCCATCCTCAAGAATGGTTTAGCCCGCATAAAGCTGATATGATGCCTTTCTTCTATTAGCAGAAACTTTTTTTAAATATTGGGAAGAATGAAAAGGTGCCGTTTTCCAGAAAATCTTTTATTCATTTCATAAAATTTTGAGAACATGAAAAAAATATTTTCTGGAAAATCCCAGCTTTTTATTCTTCGCAATCTTTTTGAAAAGTTTCTGCAAACATATCGCAAAAGAGCAAGGGGCTATTTGCATATAACTTTTTTAGACGTACAAAGTTTTATCTCAACATTTTTTCATATCTGTCGTTGCTTGCGAGAAAAATTCGAAAATTTGATTTTATCAACAAAAAAATTCTCCTGTCGACAAAAGTTATTTAGCCCCCATAAAACTCACAAGATATCTTCCTTATGAAAGTAAAAATTCAACGAAAACTTGGCAAAAAATATAAGTGTGGGTTTTTTTGAAAAAGCGACTTTTCATATATTTAGAAAAACTGATATTTTATTAATTTCAAACCTTTTTTATATTTTTCTGTGGATTTCAAAATAAGATAATAAACGCTATCAAAACAAGAAGAAAACGATAAATATCTCAATTAGGTCAAAAATTATTGAGGATTATGAAGAATTCGGAGTTTTTGAAAAACAAAGCACAAAATTCGAATAGAACTTCGTCGACATCTTTTTTTGCAAATTGGAAACATACATATCGCCTAATTTTCTCTAAAAAACAACGTATGTTTTCCAACATACATTTTTTGAAGCAATTAAGAATTAGTTTTTATAATTTAATAAATAATTCTTGTTTAGGTTCTATAAAATTGCTTATAACAATAAACTCTTACATTACTTTTGTATAAAGACAAAACACTGAGCCATAACAATAAGTTAAGAACCGCTATTTTATTATTTTAAGAGTTTTGACACATAAGACTCAACGTTTTTCTGGAACAGGACGAATGAGGCGCTATCTGGTGGCTAGCGGATGAGTTCACCCGTCATGTGGAACTTGTAAGCGACAACGGCTGCTGTACAAAATGTCGGGGGGGGGGGGGGGTCGGATAGGGCTGATTTTGATAATAACTAACTAAATTGAATAAATTTGAAATATATAAATCATTGAAGTAAATGTTTGAAGTATATGGATGTTTTTTAATAATGTCTCTGTATGCAAATTGTTTGAAAGCTATAGAAAATGAAGGAAAAGCGAAAAGGTTATATTTGAGGTTATGTTATTATATATTAGCGTGGAGATAAGAATTCTTTCCATTAAAAAAAAGATTATATATAATTACTGGCGTACGTTCAATTCACAATTAATAATTAATTAATTAATAACAAAAAATATACATGTACTACAAATGTAGCCTTTCAGTTATTTTCGCAAAAATGTATTTTTATTGGTCTTAAAACGTGCGGTCAAAATTCGGAAGGTGCGAGATTTAATATAGAACAACAATTTGATTACAAATAATTTATTTTGATCTGTCATTATCTGTTAAATTTAATTTCATCAGCATTTCTGATTAAAATTTTGCTGTAAGGGACTTAATGAAAATATAACCTCCAAATATCACATGATATCCTTGGTGTGGATCGTATGCAGCCCCGTGACACTCTGAAATGAAAGTGACGGAAATATTCAGTACGGCCGAGGGTGGCTCTGGCTGTACTTTTAGGCCGAAAATTATTCAAATGCATGGGGAAAGTGTCAAAACTGTGAAACTTTGTGCTTTTTATATTATAGAAACGGACTTTTTAATTTTTTTTTGCTTTAGAATTAAGTTTCAAGGCTTTTAGACTGAAATTTTATCAAGTTTTTTTTGTGACGAACGAGAATAATGGGGTATAAGTGCGTTGTTTTTGGATGCAATTCTGGTTACGCGAATTGCTAAAGATCGCTAAAGACGTGTTAGCTTATTTGATCCAATATTACTTGGAAAACCGAATGCGGCAATTTGTTAAAGTGAAAATTGCTGATCTAAAGGAGACTAACTGAGAGAAAAAAAAGCGGGCAAAGCTTGCTACAACTTGAATTGCTTAAATTCGCAAATGTAAATAAATTTGTTTAAATGTTTTTAAATTGTATGTAAATACAATGTTCCAAATTGTAGTATCTATTCGTTTAATATTATGTATATTTATTTTTTATTCATTCTAAATTGAATATTGTTCACAAATGCACTTTTTTATTCTCCAACTTTATCAATATTTATTTCTTTATTATTGATTTTAGAGTTACAAATTTTTCATTTTTTTATTTTTCCTATTAAGAATAATTATTGGACACAAAAAAAACTATCCGGAAAAATGTTTCGTTTTCTCATTCTCTACAAGCAGATATTTGAAAAAAATTATTTTTGCAACTTTGTTTTTGAATAAAAATTTTTTATTTAGTTTGAGTGAAATCTATAAAGTCACTAATTTTACTTGGAAGACGTAAGGTCATTGAAAAAAAACATCAAAATGCGTTAAGAATTGTACTGTCGGGAGATCACAAATGTAAACAAATGTTTTTAAATTTTATGTACATACCGTGTTTTAAATGGTAGTATTTATTCGTTTATAATTACGTATTTTTATTTATTCTCTGTTAATTCCTAATTAAATATTGTTCACAATAAATACTCTTTTTTATTCTACAACTTCATCAATATTTATTTATTCTATAAATCCTATTCTTTATAATATAAATCGTTAGAAATATTCGACACATTTGTCACAATAGATATTTTTTATTATTCTAATTAATTGTTATAAACGTCTTATAACGAAACAAAATAAATTAATTTCTAGCTTTAAAAGAAATATATAAATTTTTATAATTTAGTTCAATTAAGCGTTAATTTCAATTTTCAATAATAATTATAAATATCAATAAAAATAAAATTCACTTGAAATTTACTATTTTCACAGTTTACAATATTTACATATGTCAATGCTAAAAATGTGATGTTCACTTTGTAGAATTATTATTGGTACTCTGTGAAAAGTGTATTGGTATTTAATCATCAAAATAATGTTTTCTTCATTTTTCATTATTACTTATTAATTTATTGGATATTTAATATGCTACAAAATATTTTTCCGAGATAAATTAATGCAAAAAACGTATTTTAACAATTAAAATAAATTAAATTCGTATTTTCCCCATGCATTTGAATAATTGTTGGCCTAAAAGTAGAGCCAGCGCATGACACATTTATTCTACAGGCCACCACTGCATTGAATGACGATACCTCTTATTTAATGACAGGAAAGTATAATTCCGTCGATAATTGTATTTCGACTGTGGCTTTTGAATAAGATCATATAAATGTAATTTCCTGCGTTGTGTTTTGAAAAATATGTACTTTTTGTGGAATATTTACATTCTTTCGCATATTTTTAATTACTCTTATTTTGTCGCCCTTGCTTCGGATTTGTTGACATGCACATAGAGCCATAATGCACGCAAATTAAAGAAAAAGACTAATTTATATATTCCTTTTTATTCCTTTAATACTTCACAGAATTGTAAAATATTTTAACAAACGATACATGATTCTTTACTCTATTAGAATATAATAATAACTCAAAATCGTCAAAAATGCAGATAGACTCATACTCGGCACAAATTTTATATAGTCTCATACACGGCCCATTTCGCATATAGTCTCATAGACGGCGCTGTCAGCATATAGAGTTGTGGAGGCGTCGATTTATTTGAACATTTGAATATACATAATTTAATATACTTTTCCGTAATATACATTCGGATATTTTGAGAACATTCTTAACAAACAAATAACTTTAGGACAGTACTCGTATACATCTTGAGATATCCTCCAAGTATTCAAGCGATATTGGGATTTCCGTTCTTTTAGAATTGCCTTCGCCTAGTATTTGCGCCGGGTGTCTCATCAGTTGATCTGGGTCTCTTAGAAGATGAATGAGATGTGTTATCCATATCTACAGCTCTAGATTCTCTAACTCTAGCTTGTCTTGTTGCCGCATCATCTACACGTAACGGCGCCGCGAAGATGATTGATTGGTTTGGTATTGCTACAAAAACGTGATATAGCGGTGGCATCCTATTTTCGCTATACTGATAATACAGAGGAGGAAAATTGTGCATTTGGAAATTTTCAGCTGAATAATAATAATCAAGATTGCCTTTTTTGTAATGTATTTCCACCAACTTTGGCTCATAATGATTATTTGTCTCTCTGCCGGCTGAAAAAAGCAAATGCGTCTCTGCGTCGAGTCGTACAAAAAGCTGAGGGTACAATTTAACAGGGCCTCTGTGCAGTAAAGGTCGCAGCCAAATCGGTACTTGAAACATGGAGAAATCCTTCATTCGTATATTTCTGAAAGTATTGTCATCCGTAAATTTTACGAAAGCGTGATTTTCTTCAATATATTCTGGCCATTCTCCACCTGCGCCTAATTTGTTAGGAAAAAAGACTGACATTAATCCAGTTTCTATGTACTTGTATCACTGAAACTATTAACAATTATTAAAAATAATCCGGAAAGAAACCATACTATAAGCCGTCTATGGATGCTAGCAAATTACTTCACATCGAGATTTTTTTGGTGCAATGATGCCTTCACATCGAATCGGTATTTATAATTTAAACAATAAATTCTGTAAGAGTATATATTTTTTTGTATTGCTCAACCAGTTCAAGTATGTATTTATGAAATAATCTAGCAAACATCCATTTGAAAGTAATTTTGTTTAACTCGGAATCCAACGGTGTCCTCATTTTTGTGAAAACTCAGATTCAGAAATAATGTTACAAAACTTTGAACTTACGAGAATTAACAAAAATTAAAGAAAATTCATGAGAATTGAAGGAAATTTCAGAGAAATATAATTAATTCTGGGGAATTCAGCTCAACGACTTTAAAAAATTTTCAGATAATTCAAGTATATTTTATTCAATTCTACACCAGTTTGAATTAAACCCTCGGTAGAGATGATAAAAACCAGATGCTTTTTCATAAACTTTGTTCACACCGAGAGCATGTTGACATACTTCATTATATGACATTGTTTCTTTGAGAATATATATAGTACGACGAATAGAATGGTATATATCCTTGGGCAGACATTTATTTTGTTGATCTAACGTTATCTCTCTCAAGGCTCTAATTTTTTCTTAACTGATAGAATCATCTAAAGTTAACCAAATACTTGAAAAATTTGACAGTCTTACAGAGTCTTGCGAATTTGGAAAATTCACATTCTGAATATGTGCCAAATTGGTGTTTTCTGAAAATAGTTTCTTTGCGTAAGCAATCCGGATTGCTGCACTACTAAGAAGGCTTAAACAATTTATTTATTGCGAATGTCTGAAGTTTGAAATTAATTTTTGTTTCATTTAAAGCAACAAAATTTTCATAAATTTATGGTAAAGGAATATCCATGTCATGAGGTTTGAAGCTGTCTCAAATAAAAAAAAAATCAGTTATGTTTCGTTAATGAGTGAAGTAAGGTAGTCTTATCAATAGTTATTATCAATGGTGCGGCGCGTCCCCAAAAACCAAAACATGGACACAGAAAGAGTTGCATAACTTTTTTGTTTTTAGAACGATTAAAAAAACAAAAAAGTGCTTTTGAGTCATTACATAGCTCTATTGAATAGTGGAAGGGATAGGCAAAAAGATGAAACTGCTTTATAAAAAGAAAAAAATACCAAATATGGATTTTGAACCACTTCTAAATCGAATTGGACCATAATCTTCTACAGAAACATCAGTTAGGTTGAAAAAATTAGTTTAAGTTAATAAAATGCATTTCTTAAATTTTGCACTCAAGTCCGGATGTTGATTAGTAATCGATTCCGTAAAATATAAAGCATGCTTCTAATTTAATAATTTCTTATAATCTGTAATAAACTGCGGCCTGTAAAAATAACGTTGGATCAAACAAGAATTCCAAGTACTTGAAATAAAATATTCACTTCTTAGAAATGTAAAAATTTTTAAATTACAACTTATCAGGACCGTTTGTTTAGGTGTGAATTTTGTTCAGGTTAAAATATTCTGAAAACAAATTATTCAATTTTTGATGGCGTTCAATGCGAAAGAAACAAATATTTCAATTGTCTCTAATTTGGAGATTCTCTGAGATTTGATGCTTTGAATCATTTAAGAGATACATCTTTATTTCAAAATTCTCTAAATTTTAGTTACGACGCTTCGATTTTTAAAAAGTACCGTTTATGATTTTTAGAATTTAAAAATTTACGAGAGCAATCTATGTATATTGAGCCTAAAAAATCCAGGATTTTAAAATTTAAGATCCAGATTGTAAGGCCTTATATCTACAGATTGCTGTCCCAAATCCAAGTTTTTATATTAAACTTACGTCGAATATGGATAAAGCACACAAATATTAGAACTAGAATTCCAATAAGAAGATTCATTTTTCAATGGGCACATTTACGTAGAGAAATGAAAACTGACTATTCAAGAAGACCGTGCGACCGTGGCCCGATAAGAGACGGCTATATATATACTAACTTGTACCTGACTCATCTATTAGATGACAATGCTTTATTTTTCCTCCAAAATAAATTGAGTATAAGGAAGGAGATTTCTGATCTGAAATAGAAAAAAGTTTCCACAAAAATTAGATTTATGACACATAAAACCTTCAGACGCATTCACGATTAAAACATGCGTGTTGAAAATCCCATAGTGCGGGGACAGTTAAAGCAACAATATCACAATCATTTTCCTTATCTTTTGAGTTTTTTTTTGCTCCGTTATCGTGTATATTATAGAAATCAATGATCAAAAATTATAAGCCAAAAAGAAAAATTGGAGGAGTAGCCTATTTTTCTTAGAGAACATTTATATAAGACGCAGTTTCAAATAAATAATTTTTCAAAACTTTTTGGATTCTACAAAAACAAATTTTTAGCTGAATTTTTAAAGAAAAAAATTCATTCTTGATTGTTAAAAATTTATCATTGTACTTTTAATATTTTTTAACGTTTAAAAATTTACAGGGTATTCAAATTAGTTCTTGCTCAGATCATTCTGTAAATTTGACTTTGGTTTCAGGATTTTTCTTCTAATAACTATTGGATAAAATTTTCAAGAATTTCGCTAATCGTGATTAGCGATTTATTTATTTATAGCGTGATTTATTCGGTTGATGATTCATCATTGTAGTTAAAAAAAGTTTCTTTTAAACTTTAACTGTTTTGTTAACATTTCTTCAAATTATTTTTTAACTGAAAATTTAACTATTCCACTTTTGGTTGAACATTTATCATCTTCAGTTGAAAATTCACCTTTTTGATTGAAAATTTATGTTTTTTGTTCAAAATTAATCTTTTTTGTTAGAAAATTATTCTTTTTGGTTCAAAATTCATTTGTTTGATTTGAAAATTACTTTTTTTATTACAAAATACTTTTTTTAATTGAAATTTAACTATATCAGGTTTGTTTGAATATCAATCTTCTTCAGTTGAAAATTCAACTAATTCTTTGAAAATTTCGGTATTTTGTTGAAACTCTGTGTTTTGTGGTAGAATATTAATCTTATTGGAGACTACTTCGCCTTTTTGGTTGAAAATTCAACGATTAGGTTAAAAATTCCATTACAAATTCAAATATTTGGTTGAAAATTCATGTATTTTGTTCAAAAATATTCTTTTTTTGGTAGAAATTGATCTTTTGGGTTGAAAATTCAATTCTTTTGTTGAGAATTGGTTATTTTATTGAAAATTAATTTTTTTAACTAAAAATTTATCTAAATTTTTTGTCGAATTTTTTCTTTGTAGACATTCTATCTTTTTGGTAGAAAATTCATGTGTATGGTTGAAAATTCAAGTATTTCGTTAAAAATTTATTTTAATTCACGTAAAACATATTTCTCAACCGAAAATTAAACTATTCTATTTTTTGTTAAAAATTTATCTTTTTTAGTTGAAAATTTAAGTATTTCTTGGAAAATTGATGTATTCTGTTAAAAATTATTTTTTTTTATATAAAATTAATCTTTTTGTTTTAAATTGCATCCTATTTTTTGTTACGCATTCATCTATTTTGTTGAATAATAACATTGTTGGTTGAAAATCCAACTGTTAGGTTAAAAATTCCATTCAAAATTAAAATGTTCGCTTGAAATTTGATGTATTTTGTTGAAAATTATTCTTTTTTGGTAGAAAATCAATCATTTTGGTTGAAATTTCATTTCTTTGGTTGGAAATTAGTATTTTTTATTGAAAATGGATTTTTAACTAAAAATTTAACTATTCCATTTTCTGTGAAACACTTTTTAAAATAATTTTTCAACTATTTCGTTGAAAATTTATATTATTCGGCTGAAAACTTATTTCTCTAACTTAAAATTAAATCATTCTATTATTTGTTGAACATTTATCTTTTTGAGTTGAAAATTCATCTATTTTGTTGAAAATTTGTCTTTTTTCTCGATGAAAATGAATTTCTTACTGAAAACGTAGCTATTCCACTTTTGCTAGAAAATTTATCTTTTTCTGTTGAAAATTCACTTATTTTGGTAAAAAATGCATATTTTTGTGTTGTAAATTTCACTTTTTCAAAAATTTGTCTTTATGACTTGAAAATTCAACATTTTGGATCATATATATTTTTCTTCATTGATTTAAAACTCTTTCCTGGTTGAAAATTCAACTAGTTGGTTGAAAATTCCCTTTTCCTTGGGTGAAGTATAATTATTTTTACTAAAAATGTAATAATAAAATTTTCTATTAATAAATCTTAAAGGGGACACACTAAAATTAAGCACTCCGAAGGAGTTTAAAATCGCACTACCACCTCCATGTGGTAAGCTCTGGAAACTATAATTTCAAAGATCGTAGGCTAAAGATAGGCGTTTATTGATCATTTCTTTTCAGTAAAATAATTTTTTTAAACACATTCTTTATTGTCAAAAACGATTAAATTGTACATTCATTCATGAAATATTGATGAATAATTATTAATTATTGTAAGATGACGAAATATTAGATTAGATTAAGCTTCACACACTTTTTTATGGCCTAGAAAGAAAGAAAGAGTTCTTTAACCAGTCACTTTTGACCAGCGCTCTGGTTTTATTTATCGAAAAATCTCTTTAAAAATAAGGAATGCAATTTTACGGTCAAATTATGCAAGATACAAAAATAATGGTGAAAAGCAAAATTACTAATCACTTTTTGGTAGGATGCGTAGTTTTTGTTTTAATCATAAAAAATGACATGAAAAAAAAGTTGTTGGGAAAATGGCACACCATACGACAAAAAATAAATCGAGAAAAGTTACCCACCCAAAATAGATCTACAAATTTGTTGTTAATCACTTCTTGATAGGATGCGTAGTTTTTGTTTTATTCGTAAAAAACTGAATTAAAAATAAAAAAATTACATTTAAAAAAAAAATACAAGCTACGAAAAAATAAATAGACAAAATTTGTTCATCCAAAAAAGAGCTACACGTATTTTATGAATTATTTTTTATAGGATGCGTAGTTTTTGTTTAAATCATGAAAAATAACATTAACAATAAAAAAATTAAATTTTTGGAAAAACAACGCAAGGTACGTGAAAAGATGAATCGACGAAAATTGTGCATTCAAAAAAGATTCACAAATTTGTTAGAAATCACTTTTTCATAAGATGCGTAGTTTTTGTTTTAATCGTAAAAAAGGAAATTAAAAAAAAAAGAATTAAATTTTTGGACGAACGACACAAGCAAACTAGTAGCAGTATAAAAAGTAGCAGTATAACGTTTCTGGTTGAAAATGTAACTATTTGAACTAATGAACTGTTTTTGACTAAAAATGTAGGTATTTCATTTTTGGTAGAAAATTGATCTTTTTCGTTTGAAAATTCACTTGTTCTGTTGAAAAATCTTCCTTTTCAATCGAAAAAAATTATTATTATTATTCAAAATTTGTTTAAAAATAATTTTAAATTCTCCCAGAAAACTTAAGAAATTTTTTTTAGTTTCTTAAAACCTTTAAGAACTTGTAAATATCTCTTAAACTAACTAAAATTTTTTCCAAATTGATAATTGTCCAATTGTTATTAATGCATCAAAATTCAATAATTTCACTCACATATTAAAAATTTGTTAAATAGAAGAATTAAAATTGTAACGTTCAATGTTTTAACAAGTCTTTCAAATAATTCAGTTTAAAATTATTTATTTTTTAATATTTGATTTATAATTTCTCATTTCAAATGAGAAGTAAAATATTACTAAATATTAGGAAAAAATGGATTCCTTAATTTAAAAATTTAAAATCAAGTGGTTCAAAATGGAATATTTTAGATTAAAACAATATTTGAATAGGATTCGGAATTGAATAAGAGCGTTTAATTATTCAAATTATTTTTCAATTAAGAATAGTTTATAAAGTTTCAAGCGAATGTTTACATTTGTTTAACTACTGAGGCTTTCAAATTGAATAATTTATATTTTTAACGTTAAAATCCATAACTTGCTTAATTTTAAACAAATTCAAAATCGTCCTGTAAAGTCAATTATTGTTCAATTTTCAATAATTGTTCAATGTGATTTATTATAATAGCAAAAGTTCTTGGTAAAAGTGTAATATTGTTTTTAAATTGCAGTTTCTTGTACAAACTTATATATGACATATCCTACAAAAATTGACAGTAAAATAAAAGTAGAAACGTGGATGCGGATTCTAAAAGTATTGTTTGTAAAAATGTATATTTTTTTGTTTGAATTTGTATATTTCTACAATTAACTACCAGTATTTACAATATTATTTTAAGTACATTTTTCCAATGTAAAAAAAATGTACAATACTGTAGTTTTCTGCAATACCTTGTAGATTTTTACAACAAAGTAAAAAAAAAATGTTAATAAAAAGTTATACAACTTCTTAAATTGTAGAAACATTCATTAATTTGAACAAACATAATTGTTGAAACAATTTATTATTATTGTTAATAATATTCTCCTACAATACTGCTAGAAATTTGCCGTTTTTTCTGAAATTTTAATTTTTTGTTCACCTTTTACTCGGAGTGATTCAAATAATTAATTAACAACAACAAAATTATTTGTTTAAGCAATTTATTATTATCATTAATAATATTCGATTTAAATAATGCTAGAAAGTTACGGTTTTTCTGAAATTTACTACTATTTTTCTACTTTTCACATAGGGTGAGTTAATTAATTCAGTTACGTACAAATAATTATTCAAACAAATTATTATTGTTTATAACTATCTTCTCCTTTATTAATGCAATATAGTTGCAGTTTCTTCTGAAATGTTTAAGTTTTTACCCACTTTATACTTAGTAAAGTAATAAATAATTCATGATAACAAACATAGTTGTTTAAAAAATTTATAATTATTTATAACTATCTTCTCTTCTGAAAAGTTGCGGTTTTTTCTCAACTCTTGAACTTTTTGTCCGCTTTCCACTTAGTGAGGTAATAACTAATGCAAGTTAACAAACGTGCTTATTTGAACAGTAAATCATTGTTTATAACTATATTCTCCCAGGGTAATGATAGAAAGTTGCTTTTTTTCTGAAATCTTTAGTTTTGCTTCGATTTTTTAGTTATGAATAAATAATAAGTGAACCTCAACAAAAATTATTTTTAAATAGTATTTTACCTTTTTAAGTGAACTATTTTTGCTCTTTTCCCAAGATTTGAAAAAATTAATGTGTGGAAATGACTTGTAAAAGTTTTGTTTTGAATTACAACAAGAAGTTTATTGCAAAGCGTAAAAGAAAAATTTGGAATTGAAAATATTTTGATATCAGCCCCCCTCCAGCAAAATATATACATGAAAAAAAAGAGATTGTTTAAAATATGTTTTTCTTTAATGTTTATCTTTAATTTGTTCGTAACTAAAAAGGCAAACAACTATGTTTATTTACTTGTATAATTATTATATCATTAAGTGAAAAGTGGGCGAAAAGTTAGTAAGTCACTCCAAGTCAAAAATAGACAAATAGTTGAAAATTTCAGAAAAAACCTCAACTTTCTACCATTAAGCAAAGAGAATATTATTCAACAATTATAATAAATTGTTGAAACAATCATTTTTGTTAACTTAAATTAATTATTACGTCACTCCAATTGAAAAATGGACAAGAGTTAAAAAATGCTGAAAAAAACCACAACTATCTAGTATTAATATAGAAGAAGATAGCTATAGACGATGACCATTTGTTTAAACAATTATTTTTGCTAAACTGAATTAAATATTAACTCACTTCAAGCGAAAAGTAAACAAAAAGTTAAAAATTTAAGAAAAAAAACTCAATTTCCAGCATTATTCAAAGATAATATTATTAACAAGAATAACACATTATTTAAAAAATTCTATTTGTTAACATTAATGAACTATCACCTCTCTCTAATTGAAAATTGGACAAAAAGTGGAAAATTAAAAAAAAATCGCGACTTTTTATCTCCATTCTAAGAGAAAATTGCTAAAAACAATAAATAATTGTCTAAAAAATTCATGTGAACATCCAATTATCAGCATAAAGTAGTTTTTGATGTACCAGAAAGAATTTTCATCAAAAAACCGCAAAAAAATCATAATTAGCGCCAAAAACTCGCAAAACCCATTTTTCACTTATGGGGTTTTTTGGGACCTACGTTTCATAGATTTACATCAAATAAAGTTATTCCATCATGATATAATGAACAAAATAAAATGTATTAACAAATGATTTGTTGAAAGTGTGCTTTTTATATAATTTTCAATAATATTTTAAAGAAATTTAATAATTAAATGCATTATTCAGGCATTTTTCGACGAAAAAATTAGTTTTTTTCGATGTCAGTTCTCTTAATTAGGAAACTAATGATAATTTCAGCAACATTCATAATTTGTTGATAAATTTCATGATTTTTTCAAACAAATATAATAAACATATGTATTATTCGGACATTTGTCTAACGAAAAATTCATTTTTTTCAATGTCAGTCATTTTAATTGAGAAATTCATGAAAATTTTAGCAACATTTATAATAAGTTCATAAATATTATGATTTTCTTAACAAAATTAATTCAGAAATGCATTATTCGGGCATTTATCAACGGAAAAATTAGTTTTTTTTTCAATGTCAGTCCTTTTAATTGGGAATTTAATGATAATTACATCAACGCTTATACTTAGTTGACGAATTCTTTGTCTTCTTCAAAAAATTAATTTAATAAACAAATGCATTGTTCGGGCAGTTGTCGACAATTATATTCTTTTTTTTTATGTTATCAGTCCTTTTAATTTGGATTTTTATGATAATTACAGCAACATTCATAAATTTATTCAATTAATTATGAATTTGGATGAAATTATCGTGCAGTTCTCAATTAAAAGGACAAAAACGATTAAGGATCAAAAATTTACATTTTTTTGTCATATTTGTTTATTTATAAAAAAATGGAAGAACTAAATAAAAAATCAGACATGACAAGTTTTTTGAAATTTCCTTGGTTTAAACAATTTGAAGAGCATCAGGAAGAGAAAGATTACTTTCTGTCTATAAATGGACAAAATATGAATTTTTTTATAAAATTTGTTTCTAAAATAAACAAATAATATCGAATGATAATCATTCATAACTGAAAACCACCACTTATATAATTTCAAGGCGTCAAGAATGAGACACAATTACTTTCTGCCCATAAATTTCCAAACTATGCATTTGTTTATAAAATTTGTTTATAGAATAAACAAATAATACTGAATGACAAGTCTGCCTCACTAAGAATCACCACTAATATAATTTAAAGACGATCAGAAATAAAAACGGTTACTTTCTATCTATAAATGGTCAAACTATGCATTTGTTTATGAAATTTGTTTATAAAATAAAGAATATCGGTTGACAATTATTTGTCACTAAACATCACTACTTATGTAATTTGAAGCCTATAAATGACCAAACTATGCATTTATTTATCAAATTTGTTGATAAAATAAACAAATAATATCGAATGACCAACCTTCATCACTAAATATTATCACTTATATAATTTAAAGGTACTAAGAAAGAAAAGCGATTACTACCTGACAATAAATACCTAAACTATGCTTTTGTTTATATAATTTGTTTATAAAATAAACAAAATATACCAGAATACAAATTTTCATGATCAAATATGATTCTGTCGATAAAACCAAGCAATTTCAACTCACAAATATAATTTGTAAGCAAAATTTCCACGATGTTGACATTTTGTTAATATAATTTGTTTATAACAATTAGATTCGATATATTGTTAATTATTTATATTCTTTAGATAATTCAACATTCATTTTCATCGAGAATGGGATTAATTAGGATAATTATTCAAAGATAAAAAATAATAATTAAAAAATTTCTCATTTTCGCTCTTTGTTTATTTATATAAAAAATAGAAAATTATGAAAATTAAAAAATACAATTCATAGACGCTCTTATGCAACTATTGCTGATCACATCTAAAAAAATTGAAAATCGGTTAAGAATTGTAGGCTGTAGGTGATTTTGAGTAGTAAATTGCCTATTTATCCGGTCTGGAAACCCTGGTTCGTCGCCCTGTCATGTCAGTGGTACCGCCCGATCATGGTCAGACTAAC
The DNA here is from genome assembly GCA_932195095.1 of Andricus curvator. NCBI lineage: Eukaryota > Metazoa > Arthropoda > Insecta > Hymenoptera > Cynipidae > Andricus > Andricus curvator. The sequence goes on along the minus strand of CAKNYM010049632.1, from coordinate 133,375 downwards.
TTATTTGCCCGTAACGACGCGACGCGACGCACAGTGGTACAGAAATGGATTTTCGCGGACAAATTAAGCTGGAGGTCGTAATTTCGGGTCAATTTTGAAGTTTAAAAAAAGAAAATACTCTGCATAAAATTGCGCACTTATCCTTCAAGACCAAATTTCAACTTTCATTTTGTGTTAAATGTTATGTTATTAAAGAATTCGAAAAAAATCAGATTTTCCAATCTATTATTTTTTATCTTCGTGTAATCCACAATGTACAAGAAAAATCAATAGAAATTGATGCAGAGATACAAATATCATAAGAATAAATGATTGAAGCAAAAAATTCGCTGTTATAAACAAATTTTATAAACAAATATACATTTATAGAACTTTTATAGTAGTAAATATTTTATCTTCATGAAAAATCATCTTTAAACACACCACAATGTTATTTTACATTAAAAATGTTGTAAAGCATGAATATTAGTCATTGTTATGAACAAATTATATAAACAATTGCATTACATTCGTGTGTTTTTACAGACAAAAATAATGTTGTCACGAAGACTAGCTGCTGCGAATGACTGTGATATCTTGCTGAGACAATTTTTTTTTCAGCAATTAAAATGGTTATTAATAAATAATATAAATAATTGCATTGTATGTTTGTGTTTTCACAGGCAAATATTATTTTTTCACAAAGCCTTGCTGCCAATGACTCTTCTATATTATCTAGCTAATAACTTTCATTCTAAATCAAGAACATTTAACACAAAATGAAAACTGAAATTCGGCCTCGAGGGATAGGTGCGGAATTTTATGCAGAGTATTTTATTTGTTTAAACTTTGAAATTGACAAAAAATTACGACCTCTAGCTTAATTTGTTCGCGAAAATCAATTTCTGGACCACTGTGCGACGGTCAAGAGCGGACTGAAAGAAGGAGGCATAATTTATTTTCATTTGAATGACAGAGAGAGAAAGATCCTTACAATTTGTATAAAAGGATCCTATCCTTTTTTCTAAATTTTCAATTCTTGTACTTTTGATGTTGTTTTTTACAACTAAAACAAAAACGACGCGTCCTATCAAAAATTGATCAAGCTGGGCAAAGAATAAAAATAATAATACTGAAAATAAAAGCGAGTCCTTTGAAATCAGATACTGCACTATCTCCGAAAAATTCAAAAAGTTGATAACTGAGGATCCTGCAATTAGATTTAATCCACGTGTGAGCAACGACTCAATCAATCGCAATTTCTTAGTAGATTTGTCCCTTAAAACTTTTTAAATCTCTTGAAAATTCCTTTTAAGCTTTTAATATACCCTAATATATTTCAAATTGTCCATGCAATTTAATAAAATACCCGAAAATCCTTCCAATTTTTTAGACCCTTCTAAATTAATGAAATCAGTTGAAAATTTCTTGGAATCTATTAAAATATCCTGAAATCTTTAAAATCCTTGGCAATTCCTTGAAAATGTGTTAAATCCCTTAAAAATGGCTTGGAATCATTGAAAACAGCCTATAATATTTGAAATTTAAAAATCTAAGAATTTATTCCACATCGGAAGAAGATAATTTGGTTCAGAACACATCTATCTTATACATATGCATACCCATTCAAAGATGTACCTACATCTTTTGAGTTAAAACCTAAATCATTGAAAATTTTCCCAAATATCTTATTATCGGTATAGAAAAAAATTAGAATATCTTAATCGGTACCGAAAACCAAAAAAATGTTCATAAAATGTAGATTTTTGAAGATTTCGAACAGAAAAGTTAGAAGCTTTTTAAGAATTTTGCAAGAGTGCAAGAGTATACCAAAAATTTTCTAAGATTCCTGTGATAATTTTAAAGCATTTGTATCTTGAAAAATTATTTTTGAAGAAAATTTAAAAAGCTTCTAAAACATTTCAAAAAATTTCTAAATATATCGAAAAAAATGTTTAATTTCTTGAACATTTTTTAATCATTCGTATATGGTAGCATTCATTTTAAGAGAGTGTTCAAGAACATTCAAAAAAATTGAAAGATATTTTAAATTGTAAAAAAAAGAATCTGGAAAATGTTAAGAAAATTTTTTAGTTTTGAAATATTTTTTTAAAGTTTTAGGAAAATTATTTTAGATGTATTATAAAGGTCTTTAAGGATTTTGAAAGGTTTTAAGATACTAATACAAATATTTTTTAAGCTATCTCAAAGATGTTAAAACAATTTAAAATATTTCCAAAATTCTCCAAAAAGAATCTGAAAGACTTAAAGGACATTTTAAGAATAATTCAAGATTTTTGTAAATTGAGAAAATATTTTTGAATTTCTTCGAAACTGCCACGAGTTCTAAATATCTGTTAAGCTGAACTGGAGTTTTCATAGAATTGTGTGGAATCCTGTAAATAAAAGAACCCCACTAGAAATTTTCTTGGTATGTTTTCGACAATTTCAAAAATCTTTTTGAATTTTCTCAAGAAACCTAGGAAAATTACATTTATATAATCTTCAAAACAAATAAAAAATTTAACCCAAAAAATGAATTGTATTCGAAATTTTTATTTTGTATTAAAAATTATTGTTAAATTGAAAAACTACACGCGTGTATGTCATGCGATTGAAGATACTAGTTTCGTTAAACGTTCGTTTAGTTGAAGATTAACTTTTTTGTTGAAATTTTGATTTCATGTATCAAAAGTGTTAAAAAATCTTTTGGAATTTTCTCAAGAATTAAAAAAAATTAATGTCATGTTATCTTAAAAAACAAGTAAACAGATAAACTTATAGAAGAAATATTGATTTAAAGTTTTTAGTTTGATTAAATATTATGGATACTCAAAAATTGATTTTGTTGAAAATTAGATATAACTTTAAGAATTGAAATGAAAGTTTTTATGAATTAAATGAATTTTCAAATGTTTAACAAGGCAGCATAAGACTTTTCTTTAGTTTCAATTAATGAAGAATTGAGCCTCACTTTTATTATTTCCGAAAAAATGCTTCATGACAGTCTTAGCATTGTGTACATTATTTTAGCTGTAACACTGAATGATTCTCAGATCAAGTAAAAATTCAAACCTTGGCAGAGGTAACGTTCGGTCGACAAAAATAGATTTATTTCCAAGGATTTCCTATTTAGTTTCGTAAAAGTATACATGCTATTGAAAAAAATATGTCATGTATAACAAAGTGTATTACATTTGGCCTCTTCTTTACGGTTCGTCATTATTTCATTGGAATTTATTATATCTATTCCAATTTTTTCCTATTTTTCATGTAGTATCTTATTTCAGATTTGCCACACTTTAATTAAAATTCTAGTTTTTTATAAAATCTGAAAATGAGAGACAACTAAAATTTTTATTTATTTCAGAATGAAAGCCATATAAAGTTATTCCATTTTTATTTGAAAACTTGAATCTTAAAAAATGTCATTCCTATGTACATAAACTTAAAATTTTTGAATTTAAAATGTTTCCATTCGTGAAAATGGAATAAATTTAAATTTCAAGTCCTTAGCTTTAAAGCCTTGATAAAATAGAGAGTATTTTAATTATATGCTGCCTCTGATGAGTAATAAGATATAAATTATTATTTAAAATTCTAAATTGACAAATATCAAATGTTTCAAGTTTCCTTCAAGTTATTTGAAATCAAAACAGTTTTGTGTCAAGAAAGTATGAGAAAAGAGATTAGGTGTACAAATAAGTCTAATTTTTCCAGCCTGAAGTAATAATTTGCAAATACGGAATGTTTGTGGAGGTGACACAGGCTGTTTATAAAGAACATAATAATTCCTAATCATTATTTCAATAATTAGTAGTTAGAAATTACTGCTTTTCCACTATCGAATTATTATATATTTCAAATAACTGTATAAGAAATTTTGTAATAATCATTAGTAGCTCACATTTCTCTCATTCCATTTTTCATTTGTGATGGTATGGCAATTTTTTTTTCTTAATTCTGACGAGGGGTTTTTTGCTGTTTCATGACCCGCGAAGAAAAACTGTGAAACTCTGAAACTGAAACATCTTAGTTTTTTTTTAATATGAGAGATACGGTAAAAAATTAAAACCGTTTCTTCCTAATATTTCTAAAAAAATATAACCTTCTATTTTTCTAGATTTTGCATTCAAAAATTGTTAATAACAACGCATAATTTTGGAAATATTATACTAAAAAATGTTGTGAATAATTTTTTATTTTATTATCAAATTTTATGAAAAATTATCCACATCAGGTATTTATGATAAAATAAATAGCAAAATTTCTACGGATTCGATCATATATTACAAGAAAAAGAAACCGAAGTATCATATTTGGTCATCCAATAAAAATTGATAATGGTTTGCACAAGCTTAAATTAAGAAATGCACTATTTGGCTATTTTTGAACGTACAAACTTCCTTCATTCGGCGCTATCAAAATTAAATAACTAACTTCTAAATTTGTAACGACATTTCGATGAAAATAAACATTTTTTATTGTTAAAAACAAAAGTTTTAAACAAATTTTTATTCTTTTATGTGTTAAAAAAATATTCCGCTTTTTACGGAATTAGCAGCCAATTTTCTTGAAATGACTTCTTACTATGAGTCGACAACATTTACTAATATTGTTTGAGCAAACTTCACCAATAGATACACTATTTTGTTAGTTTTAATATTTCAATTTGTTCTCATAACGTAATAAACTGTTAATAACCAATTTTTAAATTTTTTTTAGGCATTTTGATAACGGTATGCTATTTTTGTTTGAAAAAATTAATGTCTCAGGCTCCAGATGGTTACATATGGACGTATTTGACGTATTAAGAACGGATCAAAGGACGTCCCAAATTGGGATAAAAAATAACGTATTTTGGTTCGTCCTATGGTACGTGGTTTCTGATGTAATTTCTTATTTGAAAAAAGTACAAGATTTTTTTTAGTTCAACGTTTAATGGATTGGTGCTAAGGTCAGGAAAATATGTATCTCAATTTGGGACGTCCTTCGGGACGTCCTTATGTACGTATTTTTGTACGTCCACTATTGCAAATGTGTCAGGTAGACGGGTTCGCCTGTCAATATCGAACAATCTCACTGTAGGGAAATGTCGATCTTTAGCTTTAAATGAGTTTTTGAAGAATAAAAGTTAGATTTTCGCAATACACCAATGGAATAGTTAAAAAACCACAAGTTTATTTTACTAAAGTCAATTTGGAAAGATACTGATTACTACTTTAGTGATTTCAGTTATTAATGAATTAGTGGACCTTTTTTCGGTGACTGGTAAAAGCTGAGGAAAGTTCGATTCCCTTTGATTTTGTTCAAAATCACATATTTTATGTATTTTTTATACGTAAAAACCGCTACAAAAGCCCCCCCAAAACCACCAAAAATCCACTAAAAATGTTATACAGTGTTTGGGGGTTTGTCCGCAAACCCACGATATATTTTTATTATATATTTTATTATATCCTATAGTAAAAAGTACACGCATTTCGGCCAACTTCATGCGTATTCCCTAGACCATATTGTGAGGTGAAATTCATTTTTCCTTTGTCTAAAAGTAGGCAAAAGGGAAGAAAGTGTGTTCAAAATTCAAACGAAATCAAAATTTTTAGTCATCTAGAAAACGGTGAGAAATACGCGAAAACTGACCTCTCGCACAACCCTTTTTATGCAGTTTTAGCATATCATTTTCCAAATAAAATTATGAATCTGGAGTTTATCGTATACGTGCTTTTGTTTTTTTGATCGTATTTCGTTGTGTTTCTGATTTGCTTAGAGTGCACAAGCGTTAAAGGGATTATTTTTCAAGTGAATAAAGTACGATGAATTAGATAACGTGCATAAAAATTCTTGTGTTATCATTTTGAACCAGGAACTTCTAGAAATTTTGTTTTTGTGGAGGTGACGATGCATGATCCAAGATCAGGTGACTAAGACTGCGAGTATATTGACAAATATTAGAATGTTGCCTTCATATTGTTTCAATAAAGCTGAAAATCTCACGGAATCATCTTTTATCAAACATTCCTATTTGTCACGATTTGCATTTCTATGAGTTTATTTTAATTAATATCATATGTACCGGCCTGAATAAATTCATACATATTCACGAAACAATTTCCACCTCTCTACTATTGAATTTCTAAAAATTTTCTTCTAAACTTGCTTGAATCACTCTTCTCTAGCTAAATACGTGGAATTAGAGAATTAGAGAAATTCCAGTAATAAAGATTTATAAATGACACTAAAAATAACTTTCATTCACTGTAAAAAAAAATATTCATTTTAGGGCTCATTTCAGTTATTAAAAGAAAACACCGAAAAAACAGTCCCGACTGGTACTGAAATGAGATCACTAGTAGGAACCCAGATTCATTTGAGATCACAAGAGACTCTAGTTTTTGCAATGCTTGATTGAGAAATAATTATCTTGATTTAAAAGAATCAGAACAAATAAATTATTTTTCTAACTCTAAACCAAATTTTCTCTGGGGAAAAACTAGAGATGCACGCCGAGATGAGAATTTCTCGTATCTCGCACGATATTGCCCCTGTTCGAGATATTTTTGTTAACGAGAACTTTCGTTTTTCAATTGTTTAATCTCGTCCCGTCCCGACTGGAATTTGAAAGCAAGATTGGGCAATTTTCTCGATGACGTTCAGAGTTTGATATTTGGCAAAACTTTTCAAAATAATGGAACAGAATTCAGAAAATATCGACAAAGAATCAAATGAAGAAGAACAAGAAGGACGTAAGAGATCATTGGAAGCTTCGAGCTTATCAGAGTAATGATTTTACGTCTATATTAAATCAATTAAAAAAATAAATTAAGTTTACAAAACTGAACCTTTCATTTAAAACATATTAGGTTTGAACATTGTAAACGAAGTAAGACTGAGAGAGCAGAAAAACTAAAAAATATATTTGAATATGGTATTGATGCTCAAAAAGAAAAATATGCGAAATGTAAATTGTGCAAAAAATCAAAGGATGAGGAGCGAATAATCAAAATGAAATATTCTAATACGAGCGGTTTAATGAGACATTTGAAAAGTTATCATAAAGAAGTGCACGAGGATATTTATGGACCATCATCGTCATCATCAAAATCCGAAAAATCGAAGGTTTATTGATTTATTTTTTAATAGTCAATCGCTTATTTTACAATAAAAATTACAAATATTTCACATACAATTTTGCTTAAAGCAATTTAATAAAACTGTTCTTGGGCTCATCTTAAAGATAAATTTCCAATCAACCTTTATTGTTTCTAACAAAAATTGTATAAGACCGAATCCATTCAAAATCAGGAAGGTTCTACACTTCAAGTTGCAGAATCTCTGAACGATAAAATGTTTTTTAGGGGAAATTAGACGACACGTATTTTTCCGATTTAAGAAAAATAAATTTTTCACTAAGTTACGAGTATTTGAATTTGGTTCATATTTTTTTAATACAACTTTTCTCTTTGAAATTTTATAGTTTTAGACCTCATTCAAATATACTAACTTTCTTGTCAGATTATGGTGAGTTTTACTGGCCTTGTTCAAAATTCGTCAAAAAATTTAAGGAAAGTTCAAAATTAACAAAATAACAGAGATTTGTTTGAATATATAAGTACAGATATATATATTTTTATTTACATATTTTTTATTTTTTATTTTATATTTATATATTTTTTTTATTTATTTTTTTTATATGGAAGATATCTCGTGACTTTCATGCTGGCTAAACAATGTTTGCGGCCAGCATTTTTTTCTATTAAGAAAATCGAATTCTCACATAAAACTGATTTCAAACTTATTTCAAACTTAATCAATTTAACGAATTATTTCATATTTTTTAATTGCTTTAAATTTACTTGAATTTTAATGTGGTTGAGGTAAAAAGGATGGAAACGACTTTAGATCGTATATTTACTATTTGTATACATTATAATGCGAAATGTCATATTGTGTAGAAAATCTTCAAAAAAATGCTTCAATATTGTTAAATTTTAAATTTATTTGAACAATTGAATATACATAATTTAATATATGAAAGTGGCGACAAAAGTGAAAACGACTACTTCCAGACAATATAGTATATCTTTTATTGTGTCGAGTTCATAACGGAATTAAAACGTATGACGTTTCGAAACATATACTAGTTTCCTCATAACATTAAAATTAATCTAAAATATAAATAAACAATAATAGTAATTTATAAATTAGTTTATCAAGACAATAGAAGCTCTAAATAATTAAAAGTTGCTCACCATTAAAATCAAGTTACGAAGATTCAAACTGAGTTAAAAAATAATTATAAGTAGGGATTGTTGTCGTTGCTCATCCATATATAAAAAATTTAAAAGATAAATTTTTTTGAATTAAAAAGATTGTTCAGTCCATAAATTTTTAGTATTGTTATAAAGAATCAGCCTGTAATTAAAAATAGTAATTTATGATTAAATGTATTACATTTTGGAGGTTATGTTAAATATGCAGTGAAATAGAGTACATAAGAGGAAAAAAATTCTTTTACCTAAAACTAAGTTAAAAATAGTGTCCAAAAAAAACATCACGTGCGTCCTAAACAACGACCCAAGACAGATTCATGTGTAAACATCTTCGGTAAATGTTAACTGAAATCAGGGTGCACAGTCTTCCCCTTTTTTTCTTAGTTTTCCCTTTTTTCTTGAAATTCCCCCTTTTGCTCCTTTTCTCTTCAAATATATCATATTTGAAAATACAATATTTGAATTACGCGGAAAATTCTCTGAAATTAGTAAGTGTACCCATTATTGAGTAATAATTACAGCACTGAAATAAATTGTTTATGAATAAATAAGGTACCAATAACATTAAAAAATATATAGTACTTTTTAAACAGATATTGGAAGGTGAATACTTTATATACCTGCCTAATTAAAAAGTGGAATATTACCAATTCATCAACTGCAATGTTAAATATTCTAACTTCAGCAATTTTTAAGTTGAGTTTAAGAGCACTGAAGAGTAGGGCGGAGTGAAAATGCCAAAACAAATTAAATCGTTGGAGCTGAGGGAAAAAAAACTTGTGGGTTGGCATTCGACAAAAGTGAGACAAAAATTTGAATCAGTAAAATTTAATGATTTCAAATTCAAAATGTTTCAAATTGGTTAAAAAATTATGACGTATTTGTTATATTCACAGCTTTTACTAGTGAATAATAATAAAAAATTACGAAATTTAAAAATAAATTTTTTGCGCAGTAACAATTTGTTTGAAAATGTGCAAAAACATGTTTTTTGGATTCAGTCATATGCACACATTTAAAAAAAAAGTTGAATATGTCGAACCTGAAATTTATTCAGCTTGAACCAAAGAAACATTTTATTACTTTTCTTTTTCGGAAAAAAAAAACAACTTTTGTCTTGATTTAGGATTTATGGGATTTCATATTTTGTTGCGATTTTGGAACGTTATATACAGCGCGAAAAAAAATGTTTCCCATGAATAAAAAATAATAACATGTTTCATTGGTTCAAGCTGAAGAGGTTCACAGAAAAAACAGAAGATAAACTTTACATCGATTTCCGACGAAAGTTTCGCTGCAACAAAAATTAACCTTGTCGAATAATCTTTACATGAA
>CAKNYM010049632.1:77225-93788 GCA_932195095.1 Andricus curvator | reverse complement strand
ACCAAGGCTTCAAAGTCCATCTTGTAGTTCTCATAATCGGCTGTCTTCGAGGTATGAAAGCTTCATTTATTAGCCAACTCAACAAGATTCTGGCTTGCCAGCCAGGGATCACTTCATCTGGTCCGTCAACACTGTTCCTCATAACATTCTACAAAGATTGGTAGCTCTACAAAAGTATCCAGAGGTGAAATTTTATCTCCAACTGTCCCGTCTGCCGCGTAAGATCATCCGCGACTAGAGACCTGACTCCAAGGAACAGTGTTGCCCGATGTTTTCTCGCGTAAATTTCCCGCTCCTGCTTACCTTCTAGGACAGAAGGAGCAGAAGCGGATGACGTACACGTTCCAGTTGCGTCGGGATTGGTTGCTTTAAGGAACCATGATCGTAGCTTCCGGAGCCTACAACTTCTCACATAATAAAATAAGAGCGAGTGCTTTGAAATCAGATACTGCACTATCTCCGCAAAATTCAAAAAGTTGATAACTGAGAATCCTGCAATTAGATTTAATCCACGTGTGAACAACGACTCAATTAATCGCAATTTCTTAGTAGATTTGTCCCTTAAAACTTTTTAAATCTCTTGAAAATTCCTTTTTATCTTTTAATATACCCTAAAATATTCTAAATTGTTTGAAATTCCGATAAATTATTGAAATCAATTGAAAATTCGTAGCAAGCTTTTAAAATATGTAGCTCAAAATATATCATATCGTTTGAAATCCCTTGTAACTTCTCAAAGCTCCTGAAAATTCCATGCAATTTAATAAAATACCCGAAAATCCTTCACATTTTTTAGACAATTTAGCAATTCCTTGAAAATGTGTTAAATCTCTTAAAAATGGTTTGGAATCATTTAAAACAGCCTAAAATATTTGAAATTTAAAAATCTAAGAATTTGTTCCATATTGGAAGAAGATAATTTGGTTCAGAACACATCTATCTTATACATATGCATACCCATACACAGATATACCTACATCTTTTGAGTTAAAACCTAAATCATTTAAAATTTTCCCAAATATCTCATTATCGGTATAGAACAAAATTAGAATATCTTCATCGGTACCGATAACCAAAAAAATGTTCACAAAATGTAGATTTTTGATTTTCTAAGATTCCTGGGATGATTTTAAAGCATTTTTATTTTGAAAAATTAGTTGTGAAGAAAATTTAAAAAGATTCTAAAACATTTCAAACAATTTCTAAATATATCGAAAAAAATTTTTTTTGAATTCCTTGAATATTTTTAAATTATTTTTATTTGGTAGCAATAATTTTAAGAGAGTGTTCGAAAACATTTTTAAAAAATTAGAAGATATTTTAAATTGTCAGAAAAGAATCTGGAAAATTTTAAGGAAATTTTTTAGTTTTGAAATATTTTTTTAAAGTTTTAGGAAAAACATTTTAGCAGTATTGCCAAGCTCTTTAAGGATTTTCAAAGGTTTTAAGATACTAATACAAATATTTTTTAGGCTATCTCAAAGATGTTAAAACAATTCAAAAGATTTCCAAAATTCTCCAAAAAGAATCTGAAAGACTTTGAGGAAATTTTAGGAATAATTTAAGATTTTCGTAAATTTAGAAAATATTTTTGAATTTCTACGAAACTTCCACCAGTTCTGAATATCAGTTAAGCTGAACTGGAGTTTTCATACAATTGTGTGAAATCCTGTAAATAAAAGAACTCTATTAGAAATGTTCTAGATATGTTTTTGACATTTTCAAAATCTTTTTGAATTTTTTCAAGAAGCCTAGAAAAATTACATTCATATAATCTTAAAAACAAATAATTAATTAAAACCAAAAAATAATTTGTATTCGAAATTTTGATCTTGTATTAAAAATCATTGCTACTCAAATTGAAAAACTACACGCGTGCATGTCACGCGATTGAAGATGCTGGTTTAACAAAAGTGGACCCTCAATATTGATTAAACAAGAAAGTCTAAAAATTGTTTTTTTTTTAGCTCATCCTTATGTTAAAAAAAATAGTCTTTTTGAGAATATTAATTTACAGTTTCAAATTTATCAATCTCAATTCTTCACGAAATTAATATCTTTCAACACATACATTTCAAACTGACTATTTTCATCGCAAGTAAAGTGAGGTCAAATAGATGAAGTTAGTAAATAATTCTTGTTCTTCCATTTAAAGGCTTTAGCTTGTAAATACGTCATGTTTTCCGAACGGACTATATAAAAGTTTCACAATATTACCGTCTTATTGTTTCAATAAAGCTGAAAATCCTACCAGGGTGTTCGTCTTAATGCAGGGAAAATATTTCCGCGTTTTTTTGGGCTCGTAAAAATATTGCAGGGTCAATGAAATTTGCAAGAATTTTCATTTGAAGTAATTAAAACCGAACTGCAAATTAAATTAGTCAAAGTAAAACTATTTTAAATTTGAAACTTTACAAATTAAAGCTTAAAAAATATTTAATTCAGAAATGTTTGATTTAAAGGTTTAATAACACTAGTTTACAAAATTAACATGAAAATCACACACAAAATTTTTGTTATGGAAGCGTTTTCGAGATATCAACGTTCGATTTTTACATTCTCATCCTATAATGTGAAGGTATTAGATTTGTGTAAAATTTGACCCCCCCCCCCCCGTTTTTGTCAAATGTCCACGGTTTAAGACAACCTGAACCCAAAAAACAGATTTTTACAAAATGTCTGTCTATCTGTTAGTCTGTCTGTTAGTCTGTAGATTTTTAGTTTGTTAGGACGATAACTTTCAAAAGAATTAAGTTATTGGATTGGGCGTTGGTATACTCTTTCAGTATCCTAAAATAAAGTTCAAGTTCGTTAGCCAGAAATTTGGGATCAAAATTCAAAAAGTTTGCACATTTTGAAAATTTTTGAGAACAACTTTTTGTTAATATTTGAAAATTCCTTTGACATATATTAATATCACTCAGAAAAGCGAACAAAATATTCTCATGCCTTTTTTTATAGAAGAAAAATTAGCGGAGTTATAGCATTTACAAAATTCCAAAAAACAAACGAAAATGAACATTTTAAGCCAAACAACGCACGATATGGAAATGTCAAAGAAAGAAAAATGTTTCTTTCTGATCACCCTACAATATTGTTATAGGAATTTTTTTAATTTACTTGAAAAATCGAAAATTCAAAATTTTATCGCACAAAAAAGTAATGAAGAATCAAAAATTCCATTTTGCGGTCAAACTATAAAAGATATGAAAAAAGATGAATCGACAAAAATTGTGCACTCAAAAAAGATCTACAAATTTGTTGTTATTTACTCTTTGATGGGACGCAAAATTTTTGTTTCATTTGTAAAAAACTGATTTGTCAAATATCCGGGTTTTTCGAGATCCTCGGATCAATAAAATTCAGAGGAATGAAGCCTTTGGCTGAGGCAATCATTATTTTCAGAAAATTATAAATTTTTCGACAGAGAGAAATCTGCGGATAGCAGAGGACAGCATTTAAACGGCGAGAAGAGTTCGCAAATTTATTTTTTCACTCACAATTCTGACATCACAGAAGCATTTTCAGGTGTCATCCTATATCCGAAGACCCACAACTTGATGATGGTGAACCTCAATTTTGCGAAATACGTAGCGAAATGGAGAAAAAAGGGTAAAAAAATTGAGATGCCCTGCGTATGTGAAGACCATAAGACTGTAGTTTCAAGCAGCAAAGCAAACACGACATGCAGGCCAGCTGTCAAATTCGCGCTCCGATGTTCTGAAGCCCGAACAAGAACAAGAAATCCGCGCAAAATCACTATGGGTTTGAATTATGGGTCGATAGAGTAAGCAGCGTACTTTTTTATGTTTCTAATTATTTTTTTTCAATAGATTACCGTGGATATGCATAAATATTATAAAAACAATAATAAAGACAATTTTGCTGATAAATATGAATATTTTTTGAATAGGGTGGGGCAACAAAAACATTTTTTGTGATAAGCTTTTGGAGGGCAAGGGTGCTATAAAATCCCCATTATCCTTTAATAAATTATCAATAAAATGAAGAACATGAATAAAATCAATAAAATCAATAAAATCAATGAAATCAGTGAAATCAGTATAAATGTTATTTTATTGATTTGATTAATGTTATTGATGTTGTTCATTTTATTGATAATAAATTGATTTTATTGATTTAAATGATTTCATTTAATTTATGGATTTTATTGATTCATTTTATTATATTTTTGAATAAAAAAATCGAATATTTATATTGATTTTATTCATTTTATTACAAAATACAATGAAATAAATCAATAAATTGAATTGATTTTATTGATGTTGTTCATTCATTTTATTTTACTGATAATAATTTTATTTTATTGTTTTCAGTGATTAAAAAAGATTGATAAAATCAATTTCTTATCAACAAACACAATAAAAAAACAACATCAATAAAATCAAAATGTTACTGTTTTTAGTGATTTTATTCAATTTATTGATTTTATTGTTTTGATTGATTTATTTTATTTTATTGATTCTATTGATTTTGTTGATTTGATTAATTCTGTTTAATTTACTAATTTTTTTGATTTTAAAAATTTGACTTTTTTATTAAAAAATACAATCAAATGACTCACTGAAGTCAATAAATTGAATAAAATACTAAAATCAAATTATTATCAATAAAATCAAAATTGTACTGATTTTAGTGAATTAAGTGATTTTATTCAATTTATTGATTTTATTGCTTTGATTGATTTATTTTATTTCATTGGTTCTATTAATTTTATTGATTTTGTTCATTTTATTTGATTGATTTTGTTCAATTTATTGCTTTTTTTATTTTAATATTTGAATTTTCGATTAAAAAATACAATCAATGAAGTCGATAAATTGAATAAAATCCCTAAAATTAGTAAAATTTCGATTTTATTGATGTTGTTTATTTTATTAATTTTGTTGATAATAAATTGCTTTTATTTATTTTAGTTTTTATAATTTAGGAAATCCCGAAATTTATGCATGAATCAAAGAAATGATTGATAAAAATATTTTTGTGTCAAAAATAATAATTTTTGTATTCCTAAAATATATTTTTAAAAGTCTTAATTATTGTTTTCATAATATGTATGCATATCCACGGTGATCTATTGAAAAAAAAAAGAATTAGAAACAAAACGAAAATTGACAGGTGGCCTGCATGCCGTGTTTGCTTTGCTGCTTGAAACTACAGTCTTATGGTCTTCACATACACAGGACTTATTCGTAATTCAAATTTTAAAACTATTGTATTAATTCATTATCATAATTAAGCCAGAAATGTAGACTCTTTTGAAATTTGCGCCTACTTGAATTATCGAGTTATCGAATCTTTTTTACATTACCGACTTATCGAATCTTGCTTTCGATTCTCGACAGCTGATTGGCTGATTCTATTGTGACTTACATTAGATGTAAATGGCTAACTGAATTTACCAATATGATTTAGGACTAGGCACGAAGTTAGCCGAAATGCATATACTTTTTATAATTTTACATGTATAAAATGAAAGCTTTTGAGCTTTTAAGCTTTTTCTTTTAAAACAAAGAAAAATATATATTGGTTGTCAGTAAAATAAACCGTGTTTTTTGCAATTAAAATTCTTCTACTTTTCAAAATAAGTTTTTTAATTTGAAATTGTTTTTCGTTACATTTTTAAGTTAAGAGTAATAAAAATTCATGGATTGGTTTTTGTTTAACTGAACACTTTTAAAATTATATAGAAGGTAAGTTATCAATGAATGGAACGACATATGCGTTCTGGTTTTAGTCAGTACCAAAACCCGATAAAAAAATATTTTTATGTCTTTCAGTAAGAAAGAAACCGCTTAAAATAAACATAATAGTCCAAAAATGCATCGAAAAAATTTTTTCTAGAATTTGCATGCATATCGCCCGGAAATTTATTTGAATCCACAAGAAAATAACCGCGTTTTTGTTGTTGAAAAAAAATTATATTCAGAGGTTTCGCAGACTCTATAAAGTTTAACATGTATGTCCCACAAGAAGAAAAGACGTTTTTGTACATTTTAAACTTTACACAAATATCGGTTAAACTTTCTTTTGTTTTTCCATGACAAACACATGTATTTTGAAAGACGCGAAGTTGGTTGAACAAAACTTTATCGCTCTAAAAAATTTCCTGCAACAAATTTTATTCTTAGTATTTTCTGTGAATATTATCGTCAATATTAATATCATTATTTAAATATTACCCACAAAAATCTGTTTCATAGGGTGCCAAAAAACCCCATCATGGGCCGTTCAAAAAATACGTTACGCCTTTAGGCGTAAGGTAGCCTTTTTTAATTCATATTTTTAAAACATTGGAAAAAGACTAAAAATAATTCACTTTGAAAAAGATAGAATACTATTTAAAAAATTATTCTTGTTGATATTTATTTATTATTCGTTCATAACTAGTCAAAACAAAACTGAAGATTTAAAAAAAAGCGCAGTTGTCTAGCCTGTCTCTAAGAGAAGATAGTTAAAAACAATAATCAATTGTTTGAATAATTATGTTACTCAACTTGCATTAATGATCACCTCACTAAGTGAAAAGTGGACAACAAGTTTTAATTGAAAAAAAACTGCAAATAGCTAGCATTAATATAGAAGAAGATAGTTAACAACAAATGTTAACCAAAGAGATGAATTTCCTATTACCTAATTACGAAATATATTAAAAAATGGAAAAATTATAAAAATCCGAAAAGTCGAAAATTTAACTTTTTTTCGAAGATTCATCAAAAATAATTGTTTTAACAAATTAGTATTACTTTTAATAATATTGTCTTTGAACAACACTAGAAATATTTAACATTTTGTCCATTTTTCACACTCAGTGAGGTAATAATTAATGCATTTTGACCAACCGGATTTTTTAAACAATTTATAATTGTTTATAATGAGTTTTTATATATAATATATGTTAAAGTTAGTTATAAACAATTATAAATTGTTTTAAAAATCCGGTTGGTTAAATTGCATTAATTATTACCTCACTGTGTGTGAAAAATGGACAAAATGCTGAATATTTCTAGTGTTGTTCAAAGACAATATTATTAAAAGTAATACCAATTTGTTAAAGCAATTATTTTTGATGAATTTTCAATAAAAAAGTTAAATTTTCGACTTTTCGGAGTTTTATCATTTTTTAATTTTTTAATATATTTCGTAATTGGGTAATAGGAAATTCATCTCTTTGGTTAACATTTTTAATATTTTTTTAAAACTTGTTTTGGGAATTAACTTTTTAACTGCAAATGTAGCTATTCCATTTTTCGTTGAAAGAATATTTTTGAAATTAAAAATTGATCTTTTCTAATTGGACATTCAGCTAGTTTGTTGAAAATCGGTATCTTTGGTTGAACCTTACTGTTTTTTATTCAAACTAAAATCTTTCTTGGATGAAATATCAGCTGTTACATTGTTCGTTGTGAATTCATCTTTCTTAGTTGAAAATGTAACTATTTTGCTGAAAATTCATTCATTTTGTTGAAAATTCATCTTTTTGGCAGAAAATTAATCTTGTTGGTGAAAACTATTTTGTACAAAATTCGTCTTTTTGGTAAAAATTTAATCTTTTTTGTTCAAAAATGCAACTATTATGCTTGAAATTAATCTGTTTTGGTAGAGGATTCAAATATTGCGTTAAAAGTTTATTTTTGTTGAAGATTAACTTTTTTGCTGAAATTTTGATTTGATGTATCAAAAGTCTTCAAAAATCTTTTGGAATTTCCTCAAGAATCTCAAGAAAATTATTATCATATAATCTTTAAAAAAAATAAAGAGATGAACTTATAGAAGAAATATTTATTTGAAATTTTTATTTTTATTAAAAATTATGGATACCTCAAAAATTGATTTTCTTGAAAATTAAATATAACTTTAAGAATTGAAATGAAAGTTTTTATGAATTAAATGAATTTTCAAATGTTTAACAAGGCAACATAAGACTTTTCTTTAGTTTTAATTAATGAAGAATTGAGCCTCACTTTTATTATTTCCGAAAAAATGCTTCATGTCAGTGTTAGCATTGTGTACATAATTTTAGCTGTGACACTAAATGATTCTAAAATCAAGTGAAAATTCAAAACTTGGCAGAGATAACGTTCGATCGACAAAAATAGATTTATTTCCAAGGATTTCCTATTTCGTGTCGTAGAAGTATACATATTTTTGAAAAAAATATGTCATGCATAACAAAGTGTATTACATTTGGCCTGTTCTTTACGTTTTGTAATTATTTCATTGGAATTTATTATATATATTCAAATGTTTTCCTATTTGTTATGTAGTATCTTATTTTGAATTTGCCATACTTTGAGTAACATTCTAGTTTTTTATAAAATCTGCAAGTGAGAGACAACTAAAATCTTTATTTATTTCAGAATGAAAGCCATATAAAGTTATTCAATTCTCATTTGAAAACTTGAATCTTAAAAAATGTCATTCCTATGTACATAAACTTAAAATTTTTTGAATTCATTAAGATATCAATTATTATTTAAAATGTTAAATCGACAAATATCAAATGTTTCAAGTTTCTTTCAGGTAATTCGAAATCAAAACAGTTTTGTGTCAAGAAAGTATGAGAAAAGAGATTAGGTGTACAAATAAGTCTAATTTTTCCAAGATCAAATAACTGTATAAGAAATTTTTTAATAATCATTAGTAGCTCACATTTCTCTAATTTTATTTTTCATTAGTGAAATTTTCCTAATTTAGATTCTGCAAGATGACCCGCGAAGAAAAACGAGAAAAATCAGAATGTAGACAATGGCGACGGTTTTCCTGAAAATGATACATCTTAGCTTTTTTTTAATATGATAGATACGGTAAAAAGTAAAAAAGTTAAAACTGTTTCTTCCTAATATTTCTAAAAAAAGATCATGTTCTAATTTTCTAAATTTTGCATTGAAAAATTGTTAATGACGTATAATTTTGGAAATATACTAAAAAAAGGTGTAAATAATGTGTTATTCATGATAAAATAAACACTCAGAGAAAAAGTTGTCTTGAAACAACAGCATGGTCCTCTTGCCTGTTTTGTTTTGAACGAAGTGAATATATTTTTTATACAAACAGAATTATTTGGCTGCAAGAGTAGGTGAAGTTAGCCGCATAAGGAAAATTTTTGCTGCAAATGGATTCCTGTTGAGACAAATGAAAATCCTCTCAACCTTACATTTAAGAGGAAATTCCATCTACTTCCAGAAACATCCTTTTGTCACAAAAGGACATTTCTCTGCGTGAATAGAAAAAATTCTACGAAATCGATCCTATATTACAAGAAAATGAAACAGAAGTATCATATTTGGTCATCCAATAAAAACTGACAATGGTTTGCAAAAGCTTAATTAAGAAATGCACTATTTGGCTATTTTTGAACGTACAAACTTCCTTCATTCGGCGCTATCAAAAGTGAATAACTAACTTCTAAATTTTTTAGGACATTTCAACGAAAATAAACATTTTTTATTGTTGAAAACGATAGTTTGAAACAAATTTTTATTCTTTTATGTGTTAAAAAATATTCCGCTTTTTCACGGAATTAGCAGCCAATTTTCCTGAAAAGACTTCCTATTATGATTCGACAACATTTACTAATAATTGTTTGAGCAAACTTCACCAATAGAGGCACTATTTGGTTATTTTTAACATTTCAATTTGTTCTCATAACGTAATGAACTGTTAATAACCAATTTAAAAAAAAAATTTCAGACATTTAGATAACGATATACTATTTTTGTTTAAAAAAATTAATGCCTCAGGCTTAAGATGGTTACAGCCAAATATGTCGAAGGTATATTTTTTTAGAGTTGGATTTTTATTTATGTATTTTTTAAGTAGTCTGCACGTGGCTGTCCTGGTATACATTATCAGTCATGGACGCATTTTTGTAATGCAATCAAGTGATCTGATAAGAGAAGTGTACTTAATTTGATATATGGACGTATTTGACGTATTGAAGGACGTACCAAAGGACGTCCCAAATTGGGATAAAAAATAACGTATTTTGGTACGTCCTTTGGTATGTGGTTTCTGATGTAATTTCTTATTTGAAAAAAAGTGTTCCAAGATTTTTTTTTCAGTTTAACGTGTAATGGATTGGTACACAGGTCAGGAAAATATGTATCCTAATTTGGGACGTCCTTCTGTACGTATTTTTGTACGTCCACTGTTGCAAGTGAGTCAGGTAGACGGGTTCGCCTGTCAATATTGAACAATCTCACTGTAGGAAAACGTCGATCTTTAACTTTAAATGAGTGTTTGAAGAATAAAAATTAGATTTTCGCAATACACCAATGGAATAGTAAAAAAACCACAAGTTTATTTTACTAAAGTCAATTTGGAGAGATACTGATTATTACTTTAGTGATTTCAGTTATTAATTAATTAGTGATCCTTGTTTTCGGTAACTGCTAAAAGCTGAGGAAAGTTCGATCACCTTCGATTTTGTTCAAAATCACATATTTTATGTATTCTTTAGTACGCAAACACCAATACACAAACCACCAAAAATCCACAGAAAAATGTTAGAAAGTGTTCGGAGGTTTGCCCGCAAACCCACGATATATTTTTAATATATATTTTATTATACCCTATAATAAAAAGTACATGCATTTTGGCCAACTTCATGCATATTCCCTAGACACATTGGTCAATTCAGGTAGCTTTTGACATATAATGTAAGTCAGAGTGGAATCAGCCAATCAGCTGTCTAGAGCAAGATTCGATAAGTCGATAGTGTAAAAAATATTCGATAACTCGATAATTCAAGTAGACGCAAATTTCAAAAGAATCAACATTTCTGGTCTACTTATTATATAAATAATGAAATAGTTGAAAATTAAGAATACTAATAAGTGTGCTCAAGTCGACTTAGCTATAAGTGAGGGGAAATTCATTTTTCTAAAAGTAGGCGAAAGGGAAGAAAGTGTGTTCAAAATACAAACAAAATCAAAATTTTTAGTCATCTGGAAAACGGTGAGAAATACGCGAAAACTGACCTCTCGGATCGCCCTTTTTATGCAGTTTTAGCAGACTATTTTCCAAATAAAATTATGAATGTGGAGTTTATCATATACGTGCTTTTGTTTTTTTGATCGTATTTCGTTGTGTTTCTGATTTGCTTAGAGTGCACAAGCATTAAAGGGATTATTTTTGAAGTGAATAAAGTACGATGAATCAGATTACGTGTATAAAAAATTTTTGTGTTATCATTTTGAACCAGGAGCTTCTAGAAATTTTGTTTTGCTGGAGGTGACGAAGCATGATCCTAGATCAGGTGACTAAGAATACGAGTATATTGACAAATATTAGAATGTTGCCTTCATATTGTTTCAATAAAACTAAAAATCTCACAGCATCATCTTTCTTCAAAAAATCCTATTTGTCACGATTCGCATTTCTCTAAGTATGTTTTAATTAATATCATATGTACCGCCCTAAATAAATGCATACATATTCACGAAATAATTTGCAGCTCTCTACTATTGAATTTATAAAAAATTTCTTCTAAACTTGATTGAATCACTCTTCTCTAGCTAAATACGTGGAATTTCACTAGTGATTGAAGAAATTGCTGTAATAAAGATTTGTAAATAACACTAAAAATAACTTTCATTCACTGTAAAAAAAGATTTATTTTAGAGCTCATTTCAGTTATAAAAAGAAAACTAAAAAAAACAGTCCCGAGTGGTGGTACTAAAATTAAATCACTGGTAGGAACCCAGATTCATTTGAGATCATAAACCTTTTCTCTGGGTATAACAAAGAACACTATAAATTTTACAGAAAAGAAAACGTCCTCTCAATATTCTACGGATTCTATCAGATGAAGAGGAGTTTTTAAATGTAACAATTTGAAATGTGTTAGGGTATTTTAAAAGATTGAGAAGAATTTTCAAACGATTTTTAAGGATTCAAATGATTTTAAGGCATTGGACAAATTTTCATTTGTTGCAATTTGTATAAATTAATTTGGAATTTACCTTGAGTTTTTATTAACGAATTATTTCAATACGAATTATTTCATATTTTATAATTGCTTTAAATTTACCAGAATTTTTATGAATTCTATGGAATTCTTCATACTTCTTGGAGAGATGTACTCCGCGGATGTGGTTCATGTAAAAAGGATGGAAACGACTTTGGAGCGTATATTTACTATTTGTATACTTTATAATGCGGGATGTCTTATTTTGTAGAAAATCTTCGAAAAAATGCTTCAATATTGTTAGATATATTTATTTGAACAATTGAATATACATCATTGAATATACTTTCCCATAATATACATTCGGATATCTTATAAGGACATCCTTGACAAATAAATAAATTTAGGAAAGTTCCCGTATACATCTTGAGATATCCTTGGAATATTCAAGCGATATTGGGATTTCCGCCCTTTTAAAATTGCCTTCGCCTATAATTTGCGTGGGGTGTCTCAGAAGTTGAGCCGGATCTCTTAGCAGGTGTAAGAGATGTGGAGGCCTCGCCCATCTCTATATCCATGTCTGTAGCTCTAGCTCTAGCTTCTCTAGCTCTAGCTTCTCTAGCTCTAGCTTCTATAGCTCTAGCTTGTCTCTGTGCCTCATTATATTGATGTAATGGCGCAGCATAGATCTTATCGTCGTTTGGTATTGTTACAAAAGCGTGATAATCCGGTGGCATCCTGTTAAACTGCCAATAGTAAGGCTGACTAGGAAACTGATGCTCTTCGAAATTTTCAGCTGAATAATATATGCCCTGTCCGTAATGTATTTCCACCAACTTTGGACGATAATTATCATATACAATTCGTCGTCTGGGGACTATGAAATGTAAATGCGTTTCATCGTCCAGTCGTATTAAAACCTCAGGGTAGTCTTGAACAGGAATTCTTATGTCTATATTGTCCATCCAACCCGGTACCTTATAGTGGGAGAATGTCTGAATTGGTATATTTCTGAATATACCGCCATCCGTGAATTTTATGAAAGCTTGATGTTCTTCAACGCGTGCTGGCCATGTTCCACCTGCACCTATTTTATTAGAAAAAAATTGACATTAATCGAGTTTCTATGCACCAGTATCACTGAAACTATTAACAATTATGGAAAACAACAAGGGAAAAACTATGATATAAGCCGTCTTTCGATAGTAGCAGATTACTTCACGTCAAGATTTTTTTGATTCCATGATGCCTTCACATCAAATCCGTATTTATAATTTAAACAAAAAATTATGGAAATCAGTATATCTTTTCATTCTCATTCATGAGAGTGTAATGTAATCGTTAAAATTTTCGATCTTTAGTTTTTAACGGATCTTCAAGATTCGGCACTCACAGAATCGGAAAATCATACCATTTTGTCGGTGCTGTCTGTCTGTATGTCTGTATATATGTTTGGTTAACTGAATGTTGTAGCCACGCTAACTTCTGAAGAATTTGTCCAATCGATTCAGTCCTTCATAAACATTTTGAGGGTCCCAAAATGAAGGGTAGGTTCATTAACCAGATTTTTTCAACCAAAATCAAAAAATTTAGATCACTTTCAAAAATATGCAGTTTTTGTTTTTAAGAGATCCGTAAGCTGAAAGCGTTATTTTTAGTGGATTTTAACAATATTTGCAAATTATCTTGATGACATTTTTTATTTGGAAACCAATTAAAAATGTTCTAGATTAATTATTAATAGGAATTCTTCGGTTGAAATCATAAATTTGAAATTAAAACAGCAGGTTCAATCTAACTCACGGCAGAGACAATAAAAAACAGATGCTTTTCCTTAAACTTTATTTACACTGAGAGTATGTTGACATACTTTATTATATGACATTGTTTCTTTGAGAACATACGAATAGAATGGAATATATCGTCGGGCAAGGAATTTACTTTTGTTGATCTAACGTTATCTCTGTCGAGACATTTATTTTTCTACGACTTACAGAATCACCTAAAGTTAACCAAACACGGAAAAAGTTTGAATGTCTTACAGAGACTTACGAATTTGGAAAATTTACATTTTGAAGATGCGCGAAATTGATGATTTCGGAAAATAGTTTCTTTGCATAAGTAATCCGAATTGCGGTACTACTAAGAAGGCTTTGGAAATTTATTTATCGCGTATGTCTGAACTATCACATTAATAGTTGCTTGATTTATGGCAAAAAAAATTTGTATCAATGAGAGACCACAGAATATCCATGTCATGAGGTGTGAAGCTGTCTCAAATAAAAATATAATTCTTCATTTCAGTTATGTCTTGTCAACAAGTGAGGTAATCTGCTAGTATCAATAGAAAGCTCATATTTTTTCCATAATATAATTTACATAAATGCTATAATTGATATAATTGAACTTGATCAATTTTCAATTAGAGGTTTAAAAAATATGAGTATCAAAAATGTAACAATATTTGAAGGGCCACACTGAATACGAGCGTAAGTGCGAAAACCCAAATTTTGCAGGAGAAAAAAAAGACTGTCTAACTTTCACGCAATTATTTTTTTAATAAAAAATGCGGTTCGAGGTACTGTTAGGCGTTATCGAACCGTGAAACGAACCTTTGTGAAAGGAACAGCGTGTTCCTAAAAACTCAAATTGTGACACCTAAAAAGTTGCGTAACGGTTCTATTTTCAAATTTAGAAAAAAGAAAAGAAAAAGCTCTTCCGAACTATTATTTAACTCTATCAAATAACGAAAGGAACATAATGAAAGATGCCACCACATCCGAGAAAACCGCTTTTGGGGACACGGCGCGTCTCCAAAAACTAGAATATGGACACAGAAAGAGTTGCATAACTTTTTCATTTTTAGGATTGATAAAAAAACAAAAAGAAAACATTACTTTATTTAAAAATACCAAATATGGATTCTGACACACTTCTAAACAGCATTGGACCGTAATCTTCTACATAAACATCAGTCAGGTAAAAAAAATTAGTTTAGGCCATCGAAATACATTTATGAAATTTGGCACTCACGCCCGTATGCATTGCGGCCCTTCATTTAATTGTGGAAGATTCCAAGATGATCAATTTTATTTTTATTTAAACATATTTTGCTCACCCAAAAAAACAAGCCGTTTAGTAATCGATTCTTTGCTTGAAAATTGGTTCTTTTATTGAAAATTATTTTTTTTTTAACTACAAATTTATAAGCATGTTTCTAGTTTGGTAATTTCTTATAATGTGTAATAAGTTGAGGCATGTAGAGATAACGGTGGATCGAAAAAGTTTCTTATGCAACGTTAACTCTGCCAAACCTACAATTTCAAATACTTGAAATAAAATATTATTCACTTTTTAGGAATAAAAACATTTTATATTAAAAATTATCAGATTAGTTTGCTTGGGTTTGAATTTTGTTCAGTTTGGAATCTTCTAAAGAAAAATTATTCAATTTTTGATGGCGTTCAACGTGAAAGAAACAAATATTTTAATTGTCTCTCGTTTGGAGATTTTCTGAGTTTTGAAGCCTTAAATCATTTAAGATCTACATCTTTAAAGTTAAAAATTCTTTAATTCTTAGTTTTGATGCTTCAATTCAAAAAAGGACATTTTATGATTTTGAATTTTAAAACTTAGGACAGCAATCTATGGATATTAAGCCTTAAAAATCCAGGATTTTAAAAGTTAACATCCAGATTGTAGGGCCTTATATCTACAGATTGCTGTCCTAAATCCAAGTTTTTATATTACACTTACGTCGAATATGGATGAAACACACAGATATTAGAACTAGAATTCCAATAATAAGATTCATTTTTTTAATGGGCACATTTGTATGGGGAGATAAAAACTGACTATTCAAGAAGACCGTGTGACCGTGGCCCGATAAGAGACGGCTATATATACTAACTTGCACCTGACTCATCTATTAGATGACAATGCTTAATTTTTCCTACAAAATAAATTGAGTATAAGGAGGGAGATTTTTGATCTGGAATAGAAAAAAGTTTCCACATTAGTTAGATTTATTACCCATAAAACCTTCAGACGCATTCACGATTACAATATGCGTGTTAAAAATCCCATACTAGGAACAGTTAAAGCAAAAATCACAATCATTTTCCTTATTTTTCAAGTTGCTGTTTGCTCCGCTATCGTTTACAAATGATAAAAAAATTATAAGCCGTAAATAAGAATGGGAGAAGTTGCCTATTTTTCTTCAACAACAATTATATGTATAAGAGGCAGTTTTAAAGAAATAATTTTTAAAAACTTTTTGGATTTGACAAAAACAAATTTCAGGCCTCACAGTCCCATGGGATAAAACATAGGGACCAAAGGGTACTTTTAGTCACGTTCATAGGGTACTTTTTTCGCCCTCAAAGGGTAAAAATTCAGAATAAATTTATAAGACAATTAAAGATCAATTAAGATCTTAATTAACAATTAACAATTCAAGTTAAATTCCAACGAATTAGAATGAATTAGAAACAACTGTGAAAGTCAAAAAATTCCATTGATTTTCTGGAACGCCTGCCCGTCGCGCCCTCAGTGGTGATGTCCGATCATGGTCAGACCAACTTATTTGCCAGTAACGACGCAATGTTTAAGAGCGGACAGACAGAAGGAGT
>CAKNYM010049632.1:5669-76825 GCA_932195095.1 Andricus curvator | reverse complement strand
AATATGTATATGTATATATGTATATAGAAAATTTTAGAAAGATCTTTAAAATTTGTGTCAGAGGATTCTATCCTTTTTTTACTATAATTTTTGTATTTTTAATGTTGTTTCTTACAAATAAAACAAAAACTACACGTCCTATCAAAAAAAGGTTCAAAAAAAATTTGCAGGTTTTTTTTAGATAAACAACTTTTGTCTCATTATTTTGTTTTGCAGCTTGTGTCGTTTTTCTAAAAATTAAAATCTCTCATTTTTAATGTTATTTTTCACGATCAAAACAAAAACTGCGCGTCTTATAAAAAAATCAATTATAACAATTTTGTAAATCTTTTTCAAGTAAACATTTATTGTGAATTTAAAGAGCTTGACATTTTTTTATAGTCTCTTAAAACGTGTGCAGACAGACAGATACCATCGTAAAACCTGTTTTTTCCTCCGGATTCAGGGTGTCTCGAAATGTGGAGATTTAAAGAAATCCGTGAAAGTCAGGTTTCACATAAAACTTATACCTTCTCATTACGATGAGAATGAATGTGATGAAAGATTAACTTTTTGGAAAAACGGTACAAGCTACAATAACAATTTATCTGACAAAATTTTTTGTATTGAAAAAATGATAATTAAAAAAAAAAACTTTTTTTTATTTAAATTTTGAATTTAATATTCTTTTTTAGAGTCGGAAAAAGGGACGTGAGAAGATATTGAATGATTTAAAAAATATATATATGCATATATATACATTATAATTATTTTCTATAAAAGATAAAAATCCAAAAAAGGGTAGGATGGTTTCTTGTGCAAGTAAAAATTTGTGTTTGCAAACAAACATTAGATTCAATTTTACTCTAAAAATTTGTTTCGACGTACGGTTTTATTTGATTAAATTTTAAATTTTACAATAAATTTTTTTCAAACTTTTTTCCAATAATCTAACAGAACAATAGCTCTTTCACTTATTTTATGAAATTACTTGGGCAACTTGGCAAAATTTTCACTTCGTAAATGTTTTTGATTTGACTTTTTTCCTGAATGATTCAAGAGATAAAATTGTTATCAGATCTGAATTGTAGAAGTATTTATTTCTTAAAAGAAAGTGACTCCTGTGTTGAATTTTTTTACTGATTTGTGAATATGCTATCCTGAAAATAAAAAAATAATGATTGTATGCAAATCAGACGTAATATGTTTTTTGGACATAGAATTTTTAAATCTTGAAAAAAAGTGTGTAAAGAGTATACCAAAGCCCAATTCAATATGTCAACTCTTTCGAAATTTATCGTGCTAACAATTTAAAAATCTACAGACATACGGACAGACAGACATACAGACAGACAAATTCGTAAAAACCTGTTTTTTGGGTTCAGAAGGTCTCAAAACCCCGACACCCCCCCCCCACGGGGGGGGCGCCCCCGTCAAATTTTACACAAATCTAATACATTCTCTGATGAGAATGTAAAAAACAAAAAACCTCATGTTTGAAGCTTAAAACATTTCCATTGCAATTTTTTTTATTAAAACTCGTGAAATTTTAAGCAATTTTAAGCTACAAACATTAATTTCTACATTAAAATTTGTTTCAAAATAGTTGTAAATATCCTCTTAAAAATTTGTTAAAAGAAATCATGAAACAATTTTCTAGGAATCTAATAATAATTTTATTATGTAGATAGTTTTTGCAGGAATTTTAATACAAATTTTTCATTCATTTAAAACCTTTCAAAATGTTTCAAAAACTTTTAAATTTTGTGGTCGACATCTTCGAAAATCTACACTTTGTTTTAAATGTTTTAAAATCTTTTCACGTTTTGAATTAATTTTAAAACTTTTCAAAACTTCTAAATATATTTTAAACTTACTCAATTATTTTCGAAATTAATAATAATCGTTCAATTGTCATTTATTATTCAAAATTTGTTTAAAATATTTTTAAATATTCTCTTAGAATTAATTTTTCAAAATAAAAAATCAATAAACGTTTTTGTAGCAAACTTAAGAAATTTTTTTTATTTTCTTAAAAACTTTAAAGATCCTTAAAAACCTTCAAAATGTTATTTCGAAATCTTCAAAAATCTATACTTACTTTATTTTTCTAAATCTTTTCCAGTTTTAAATTAAATTTGATCTTCTCAAAACTTGTAAATATCTCTCAAACTAACCTAGTTTTTTTCCAAATTGACAATTGTTCAATTATTATTTATGCATCAAAAGTCAATAATTTCACTTACATATTCAAAATTTATTAAATACAAAAATTAAAATTGTAACGTTCAAAACTTTAATTCAACACTGAAATATTGACTATTCAAGGCTTTTTATTTCAAATAATTCAGTTTCAAATTGTTTAGGTTTTAATATTTGATGCATAATTGCTCATTTTAAATGAAAAGTAAAATGCTGCAAAGTATTCAAAAAAATAGCTTCATTAATTACAATATTTTAAATTAAATGGGTTAAAAATGGAATATTTTAAATTGAAACAATATTTGAATAGGATTTGGAATTGAATAAGAGTGTTTAATTCTGAATCTATTAATTTGAAATTATTTTAGAATTAAAAATAGTTTATACAGCTTCAATCGAACGAGTACATTTGTTTAACTACTAAGGCTTTCAAATTTCAAAATTTATATTGGTGCGGATTCTGAAAGTATTGTTTGTAAAAATTTATATTTTTTGGTATAAAGTTCGTTAGACAGCTATTTGGGATACCAACTCAAAAAGCAATTTTTCAAAATTTTTGAGACAATTTTGTTCAAGATTCAAAAATTCTATGTACGGCTCTTTGTAGTACTCGGAAATTCGAACAATTTATTTCTGCGACTTTTTTCAATAAAAAGAAAGTTATCAGAGTTACAGCATTTTCAAAATTCGAAAAAAAAAAACAAAAACGGAAATGCAAATTTTAAGCCAAAAAACGCATGGTATGAAAAAAAGTCAAGACAAGAAAAACGTTCCTTTTTGCAAGTAGTAAACAATTATTTATTTTTTTGGTTGAAAATTTGTCTTTTTTGTTTGAAAAGAAAACATGTTTTTTGCACATTTTCGAAAAATTCTCAATTATGCGAAAATTATAATAAATATTAATATAATATGAATTGTTATTATGTTAATTATTATAATAATTACAGTTTTCGAATAATTTGAAGTGATAAGAAATTTTGAAGAGATAAAAGTAGGCCATAAGAAATAATGTCACCTTCATTTTCTAAAAATATAAAGTTGTTTTCAAAAATGTGATGTTTGTACATGAAAATGTGTTATCGTCGAAACTGAATTACCTTGCATCAAGAGAATCTGGAACAAACGGTTTCCGTTTGAATATTTTTGTTAATCGAATAAATAAATAATCAAATCAAAAATAATACATTAAATAACAAATATTTTCATTAAATAAATCTAATATTTATTATTTATTATTTTCTGTTTTATAATATAACAGTTTTTTTAATTTTTCATGTTCGGGAATTGTATAATTCGAAAATTTTTCTGTGTCCGCAATTTTATTTACGGAATCATTATATTTCGAATATTTTCATTTTCGGGAGTTTTATTAATTTCATTAGTTAATTATTAATTTTATGGGACGACTGAAAAATCTCAAAAAATAAAATTCCGGGGCTGTAAAATTCCCGAAAAATAAAATATTCGAAACAACAAATTTCGGAAATTATAAAATTGTCTAAATATAAAAATTCTGTATTTGCAAATTCCCGAAGAATTGAATTCGCGATAGAAAATTGTCGAATTATAAAATATCCGTCTCCGAAAAGTTCCCGACAATAGAAAAGTCCCGAGTTTGAATAGTTACAAAAAATTGTTTGCGAAAACAAATTTAAATATAAATGTATTTGTTTTATTTATTATTTTTTGTTTCATCATTTAACGATTTTTTAATTGATCAGAATCGGAAATTTTATAATTTGCCGTAGGCAATTTTATTTCCGGAATTTTCTTTTATCGAATTCAAAGAATTTTGATTAAAATTATTTTCAATTCAGACCACTGATTGTGATGAAATTCCAAATTTTCTTAATCCAAGTCTCATAATATTATATTATATTATTTTCAAAAATTCTAAACATTTTTTTGAACATTTCAAATTGTTCCGAAACATTTTGAAAATCCTTCAACATGAACAAAAATTGCCTTAAAAACTTCTAGATATTTTTTGAAGAATTTAAATAATGTTTCGAAATCTTTTTAAATATTCTCATGAAATTAATTTTTCAAAAAACTCATTTTATATTTTTTTAGGAATCTTTAAAAAAATTCAGTTCTCTTGATTCCCTTAAAAATTCTTGAAAAGCTTCTGCATTTTTTTTTTAATCTTCAAAAATCTATATATTGTTCTCAATTTTTAGAAATTTTTAAAAAATTTTAATCATTTTTGAAATGTTCTCAAAACTTCTATACATTTTTTTTGTTAATGATCCGAGGTTTTCCAAAAGTTTTTTAAAAATCTTTTAAAACTAAAAAAATTGCCTAAAAACCTTCCAGATTATTTTTAAAAAAGTTTGTAAATCTTCAGAAATGTTTCGAAATCTTTTTAAATATTCTATTCAAATTAATTTTTCAACAACAGCAAAAATCATTAGAAATTTCCCAAAGAATCTTAAAAAAGTTGTAATACTCTTAAAATCTTTCAAAAGTCATCGAAAAATAAGAATTTTTAACAATATAGGTGAATAATAAATTAAAAATTTAAAGCTTTTTCGGATTTGAATCGTGTGCAAAACTATGAATCTTGTTTTTCACACGATAGAACCCGAAAAAGCTTTAAATTTTAACTTTTAAATTTGTTATAATGAATCATCGTGAAAGCATTAAATATATTAATATAGGTGAATCATTAGTCAAAAAGATACATTTTCAACCAAAGAGATGAATTTTGAACTAAAATGATGAATGTTTGACTAAAATAGTGAATTTTTCAAAAAGTAGTTTAATTTTTAAACAAATAGTAACTATTTTTAACGAAACAGAAATTAATTCTCAACGAAAAATTATTTAGGTTGAAATTTTAGGTTGATATTTAAACTAAAGAAGATTTTAATTTTATATAAAAAAGAGTTGAATATTCATCCAAAGAAGATTCTATTTCCACCGAAAACTTGTATTTCTAACAACAAAATATTAAAATATTTACCAAAAGGGACGAATTTTGAAACCAGAAAGACGAATTTAAAAAAAAATTCGAAGTTTCAACCAAAACATTTTTTCAGTCGACAAAAAAATTCAACAAAATTATACTTTCAGCTGGAAAATAATTGTTTATATCGACAAAGTAAACATTTCGAATAATAATATATTTTTAAAGTTCATTTTTTTTAAGTTTATATAAATATAATTTAAGATTGTTGAGAAAATTAAAAAGAAGATATTAAAAAATATCTGATCAAAAAAATTGTGTCAAAAAGTCATACTTTTTCATTGAAAGTTCGCCAATCGTGTTAAAATTAATATTTTTTGGTTAAAAATTCGACTATTTTGTATAAAATTCGTCTTTTAGCTTGGCAATCAAACAATTTGGTAGAAAATTCAACTATTTTTTGTACAAAATCTAACTGTTTTATGGAAAATTCAATAAAATTGTTCTGTTCTGGTTGAATTCAACTGTTTTTAATCAAAAGTTGAAATATTTTTGGCTTTAATATCAACTACCCAGGCGGAAATATTATATATAGCTTATATATATTGTGAAGTATTATATATAATATTCATTTGTTTTATATAAAAAATGTATAAAACAAATGAATATTATATATAATACTTCACACTATATATAAATTATATATAATATTTCCGCCTGGGTATTAAATTTTTCGTTAAGCATTCATCCTTTTGGCTAAATTCGACTGTTCTTGATAAAAAATTAATGTATTCTCTTGGTTGAAAGATCAAGTATTATATTTTTCGTTAAGAATTAATCTTTTTCGATTGAAAATTATAACTACTTGGTTGAAAGTTGAGCTTCTGCATTGAAACATTATTTTTTGTTATTGCAGATTCATCATTATGTAAATATAAGAAAATTCCAACACTTCTATATAAGAAGGGAGGAGTACGTATAAATGAGGAAGGGGTTTAGATTGATGTGTAAGAAGAAAGAACAGGAAAAGGAGAAAGAGCTGGAAATGTTAAGACAGAGGGGGACGTCTGGAAGATAATAAATAGGTTTAGGAAGCGTAGTGTAGGGATAAGCGAGAAGATAGGGAGTGAGGAGTGGAGGGCGTTTTTTAAAGAATCATTTCAGGGCTCAGATTCAAGGAAGAGAGATGATGGGAGTAGAAGAACGGGAGAGGCAGAGATGGAGGAGTTGAATGACGAGGAGATAGAGAAACAGATAAGGAAGTTACGAAGGTCAAAATCAGCAGGGCTGGATGGGGTAGAGAACGAGGCATGGCTGTTTAGTACACAAGAGTTAGGGAGAGGCTGAAGGAGGTAGTGAAGAAAGTATGGAGGGGGGAGGGATTCCCATGAGGGTGGAGAGAAGGGTTAATAGTACCTCTGTATAAGAATGGAGATATAGATAGGCAGGACAATTATAGAGGGATTATGCTAATGAATACGGCGTATAAAGTATACGCGATGGTGGTGGCGGAGAAGCTGCGGAAGGATGTGGAGGGGAAAGGAATATTGCCGGAGACGCAGGCGGGCTTTAGGGCAGGTAGGAGTACTATCGAAAATATCTACGTTCTGCAGCACGTGCTGGATAGAGAATTAGCGAAGAAGGGGTCGAGAGTGTACGCGTTTTTTGGGGATCTAAAAGGCGCGTTTCCGTCGGTGGATAGGGGGAGGTTGTGGGAGGCGCTGGAGGATAGGAGAGTGGAGAGAGGCCTGATCGAGAGGGTGAGGGACATATATGAAGAGACCAAAGATAAGGTAAGAGGAGGACAGGGGATTTCGGAGGGATTCTGGATGGATAGGGGGTTAAGACAAGGGTGTCGGCTTAGCCCAACGCTTTTTGTGATTTTAATTGCGGATATGGAAAGTAAGCTGGAGGCCGGAGTGGTAGGAGGAGTCAGGCTAGGTGGGGTTAGAATTTGGTCGCTAGCGTATGCAGATGACATAGTGTTGTTGGCAAAAAGCGAGGAGGCCTTAAGGGAAATGATGAAGAGGTTGAGAAGATACCTGGATAAGAACAGGTTAGAACTGAATGCGGAAAAGTCCAGGATTATGGTTTTCAGAAGAGGAGGTGGAACGGATAAGGAAGAGGAGTGGAAGTGGAAGGGAAAGGCGGTGTAGGAGGTGAAAGAGTTTGTGTACCTGGGCTTCTTGGTTTGGAGGAATGGCGGAGTGGATGGTCACATAGAAGAGAGAGTGAGGAGGGCAAATGTGGTGATGAGGCAGGTGTGGGGGTTGGGAAAGAAGTTATTCGCAGATGATTTTGGAAGGAGAATGAAATTGTTTGACTCACTAGTGATGAGTGTGCTATTGTATGGAGTAGACGTGTGGGAGTGGAAGGAAAGCGAAGAGGTAAATAGGACACAGGAGAGGTATGTAAAGTGGACACTGGGGCTGGCAAGGAACACGCCTAATTATATTGTCAGGAGGGAGACGGGGAGAACGAGCGTAGGGATTCAAGCGGAGAGTCGGGCGTGTAAATATGAGGAGAAATTTTTGGAAGAGGGGGGAAGTAAGCTGGTTAGGGAGTGTTGGTGGGAGAAGGAGAACAGGAGAGGGGGTGGGAAGATGAAGGTTGAAAGAGAAAGGTATTTTAGAACGAATGGACTGCAGATGGATGAAGTGAGAAGGATGCATGAGGAAGGAAGGAAGGTATATGAGTTGGTTAAGAAAAACAGCATGGAGAGAGAGAAGACAGCAGGGGAAGAGAGAATGAGAGAGACAAGGTTTAATGGGAACTATGTGTGGATTATGCCAAGGGCGAGAGCGCAATATTTGTGTGAGAAAGGAGAGAAAGGAAGTCAGGAGCTTATAGCGAGGATGAGATGTGGTGCATGGTGGGTTTTAATAGGTTCTGGCTCGCTAGGGAAAAGAGGATGTGTGAACTATGTGGGAAGGGGGAGGCAAGAGTGGAGCACTGGTTGGAGGAGTGCGTAGAGGTGAAAAGGAGTGGGATAAGCATGGAGGTATTGATGCATGAAAGGGGGGACAAAAGGGCAGTAGCATGGGTGAAGGGAGTCTTGGGTAAGATGGAGAAGAAGAGATGGAAGGAAGAAGAGGAATGGAGAAGGAAAGATTGCAAATAGAGGAGGAAGTAAATATAGGTAAATGTAAATATTGTAAATAGTAGATAAGTATGAGGGATTAGCCACGGAGGCAGAGTTTGGTAATGCGAGGCAAAGCAAGAAAGTAGGGACATGCGTGCGAGGCGAAGCGAGGAAGGCAATGCGATAAGAGCGAGCGGCGTTAGAGATAAGGTGTGGAAGAATGTTAGTTTTAAGGGTTAGTTTTAAGAAAATTCTGTGAAAAAAAAATTGAAGTGTAAGCAAGTCAATTTTTTAACGCCAGTAGGCTACAAAATAAACGTTTATCTATAAGATTTTAATTTTTCAACTGAATATGCACTCTAATTTTTCAATGTTCTTGTTTTTGAGTAAATAAAATTGACTTCAAATTCATATAAAGCAATCATATTACACGCAGAAAATACAGATGTGAATGAAAAATTTTTTTAAATTGTTGAAAAAATAAAAATTAGTGATTTTATTGTACTATAGTAAAGCATCTCAATACAGGCTCACTTTCTTTCTCATTTTTGGCTTTTGCCCCATTTATAAAAAAATTTCTTTTTTGCCCTTTTTTCTAAAAGCTTCCCCTTTTTCTTATTTTTCGCTTTAATGCGGACTGAATTGATAAAACCCAAAATTATAATTGAACTATTTTTCGTTGGAAGTTAATATAAAATGCACCTCTTTTGGTAAAATATTCTACTATTTGGTTAAGCATTCAAGTATTTGGTTGAAAATGCCTTCTTTTGGTTGAAAATTAATTCCTTAAACTAAAAATTTGTTTTTGTGCCGGTTGAACATTAATTTTTTTTACTGAAAATTTACCTATTTGCTTTTTAGTTAAAAATTGATCGTGTTTTATCTAAAATTAAAATTATTGATTAAAAAAGGATCTTT
This sequence comes from Andricus curvator, assembly GCA_932195095.1. NCBI lineage: Eukaryota > Metazoa > Arthropoda > Insecta > Hymenoptera > Cynipidae > Andricus > Andricus curvator. The sequence goes on along the minus strand of CAKNYM010049632.1, from coordinate 67,736 downwards.
TTCGTTGATAACTTAAATTTTTTGGTTGAAAATTCAACTATTTAGTTGAAAATTCATAATTTGCGATTCAAGTTGAAAATATAACTGTGTTGTAGAAAACTCGTCTTTCCAGCTTGAAAATTAAACAATTTGATAGAAAATTTAAATATTTGGTTGACAATTTGAAAAATTAGTTGAAAATTAATTTTTTGTTGAAAATTTAACTGTCTTGTAGAAAATTGAACAATTTTGTTAAAAAGTAATTATTTTTTGTTGAAAATTCAATCTTTTGTTGAAAATGCATATTTTTTGATTAAAAATTCAACTATTTTGTAGAAAATTTGTCTCTTGGTTTGGAAGTTCAATAATTTGGTAGAGACTTCAACTATTTGGTTGAGAATTTAACTATTTCTTTAAAAATCAACTTTTCCGTTGAAAATTCAACTGTTTTCTAGAGAATTCGCCTTTTTGGTTTTACACTTTGGGGATAAAAATATTTTCTTTAAAATTAGTATTTTTTGTTGAATTTGGCTGCTTTAGATCTAAAATTTAAATATGTATTGGTTAAATTATTTACTAATACATTTTTCGTTGAGAATGCACCTTTCGGTTAAATTCGACTGTTTTTGATTGAAAATTGAAATCTTTTCTTAGTTAAAATATCAAATATTATATTTTGCGTTTAAAATTAATCTATTTTGGTTTAAAATTCAACTACTTGGTTAAAAATTCAGCTATCTTGTAAAAATGTTGTCCCTTTTGCTTGAAAGCTCAACATTTTTATCGTAAGTGAAACTATTTGGTTGATAATATTTTTTTTTTTGAAAATTTAACTATTTGTTTCAAAATTCATCTCTGTAGGTCGAAAATTCAACAGTATACTTAAAAATTAAATTATTTTGTCGAATATTCCATTATTTTGTTAAAAATTCTTCTTTTATTCGAAAATTTAACTGCTTTGCTAAAAATTCGTATTTTTATATTGAAAATTCATCTTTTTTGGTGCAAAATTCCTAGAATTCGACGAATTTATAATACATGGTACAAAATTTCTAAATAAAAAAAAAATAATTCGGATAGTTTTCAAGTTTTATTTGATCACTTCTTGTATCATGATTATCAAACTTGGACTTTTCTTTAAGGCTATAATAACGCAATCATTTTAAATTTGTCACAGAAACACTGTAAATATCAATCAATTACGCCGTCTTTCCCTGAGATTTCCATTTCCTAGTGACTCAAGATTTACTCTAATTTTTTATTGACTTCTTATTGAGTGAATATCAATGACATAAAATTAATATGCAGCCAACTGTTTTTTCATTTGATAAGCTGTTTTTGTAAGAAATAATTTTTCTTACAATTTTTCTGACGTAATATTTTCAAGAAGTCAACAAAATTTTTAATATTTATCCTAAATTATATTATAAATTCAAAGTTTAGGAATTTTAATAAAATATTATAATAACGTCATGAAAACCTCAACAGTCCTATAATTGAATAAGTAGTTCGATTTTTTCCCCATTCTGCAGATTATAGAAAAATAGCAGGATTTTTAGCAGGATTTTAAAAGATTTTAGGAAAATTTTGAATTACTTCAAAAGACATATTTTTTTAATGTAAATTTTCGAATATTTTAGAAGAAGAAGCTTTTTGAGAATGTTGAAAGGTTTCAAGATATTGAAAAACTTGCATAAAATTTCTAGAAAAATTTCAAATGATTTTTTATTTATGACAACTAATATTCAAAGAATATTTAAACAGATTTTAAAATAAATGATTACCAAAATCTGAAAAAAATCCTGAATATTTTAAGGCAATTGTTTCAATTTTGGAAGTTTTATCAAAAAAGTTTGGGAAAAATTTGAATGATTTGAGAAGATATTTGGAAATTTTGAAAAAATCAAACAACTAATTTAAATTCAAAATTTGAAAGTTTAAAAAAAAAGTTTGTCCAAAAAAAAGTCCAAAAAGTTGGTTTAGATAATTATATCTGTCAAGGTAAGTAATTTAAAATTTGAAAATAATAAAAACAAATTTGAAACAAAATGTGGATTTTTAAAGATTTTTAGGCTTTTCAGGAATTCTAATAGGATTTAAAATTACAGTCTTTTTTTATTGGAATATCAACTATTACATTTTGCATTAAAAATTCATCTTCTTTGGTTCAGAATTAAACTACTTAGGATTGCAAAAATAGTTGAACAATTTTTTGTATTGTTGTAATTAAAATTTCAATTAAATTGAATTAAAGCCTACCTAATTGAGCAGTTGCTAATTGAAACGTTTATAATATAAAATTTACTAATTTACTAATTAAAAATAAAAATTATTGAAACTTGTACAATTTTCAAATAAAAAGTTCGCTAATCAGAAAATTTCAAAATTAAAATTAAAAAATTGCACAATTTTTAATATTTGAACACTGAAATTGAAACTGTATAATTAGTCACAATTTAAACAGAATCGAAAATTGACTGATTTACTAATTTTAAATAAAAATTCTTGAAGCTGGAAAAAATTGAAAATATTTGAATAGAAAGTTAAACAATTAGGTGTATATTTTAGATTAAAACGTTTCTTTTGAACATTTTTCACTTTTAAAGTAAGATTAGAACCGTTCATTTTTCTAGAAAAAGCAGTATTTTTAATAGTAGATTGTACATTAGGGTGAACCAAACAATTTTTTGAGCGTTTTCATTTTCATGCATATTGCCCGGAAATCTGTTCGAATTCAGACAAAAATAAATCCATTTTTTTCTTTTGAAAAAAATTACATTTGGAGGTGGCGCTATCCCCATGAAGTTTAACACGTATGTATTTACCTTAAGAAAAAAGGCATTTTTGTAAATTTTATTCAGAATCAGAATCAAAATAATAAAATTATTTAGAATTAGTCATAAAATATGAATAAAACATTACTTTTTAAATATTATCCCTAAAAATCTATTTTATAGGGTTCCAAAAAACCTCATAAGTGAAAAATTGGGTTTCGCGAGTTTTGAGCGCTCATTATGATTTTTTTTGCGTTTTTTTTAAATGCAAATTGTTTCAAATACAAAAAATACTACTTAATGCTGATAATTATATGTTTACATGAATTGTTTAAACAATTCATTATTGTTTTTGGCAATTTTCTCTCAGAATAGAGTTTGAAAATCGCGGTTTGTTAAAAATTGTTTCACTTTTTGTCCAATTTTCAATCAGAGTGAGGCAATACTTAATTAATGTTCACAAACATCATTGTTTAAACAATTTTTCATTATTGTCAATAATATTCTCGTAGTATAATGCTGGAAAATAGTAGTTTTTGCAAAAATTTTCCACTTTTTGTCCAATTTTCAATTAGAGTGAGGTAAATAATCGATTAAGGTTAACACAATCGATTGTTTTTTTCACATGAAGTAAGTCATTAATGAATTAAATTCAACAAAAATAATTAATGAAATAAATTATCATTGTTTATAACTATCTTCTGCTTTATTAATGCTAGATAGTTGCGGTTGCTTCTGAAATTTTTAACTTTTACCCACTTCTTACTTAGTAAAGTAATAAATAATGCAAGTTAACAAACATAGTTCTTTAAACAATTTTTAATTGTTTAGAACTATCTTCTCTTAGATAAGTGCTAAAAAGTGGCGGTTTTTTCTGAACTCTTAAACTTTTTGGCCACTTTTCACTTAGTGAAACTTTTCACTAAATTCATGCAAGTTAACAAACTTGCTCATTTGAACAATTGATTATTGTTTATAACTATCTTCTCTTAGAATAATGCCAGAAAGTTGCCTTTTTCTAAAATCTTTAGTTTTGCTTTGACTATTTAGTTATGAACAAATAATAAGTGAAAAATAAGTGAAAATTTTGTTTTAACGCCTAAATGGACGCAAACCATTTGAGTCCAGAAAAACTAAGAGACAATTGCTTATACAGGGTGTCTAAAAAGTCCCGGGACGGTTGGATATTTCCTCAGGTAAAATATTTTTCAAAAAAGTGAAGGTCATTCCTGAAGTAAATTTCAACGAGGAATTCAATGGTGACCTTCATTTTGACCTTGAAGTTGACCTTTACGGCTTTTTGAAGGTCAACTTTGTTTTTTAAATAGAAACCCCCTTTTTTACATCTGCAATCGATAGAGCGGAAAATTCTACGTTCAGATACGTACCCAAGTCATAGGTCAATTGTAACGTTCAAGGTCAATTAAAGGTTATTTGAAATAAAAAAATTTTCCAAGAGGTCAGTGCAATTCCTGAAGTAAATTTCAACGGGGAATTCACTGTTGACCTTCATTTTGACCTTGAAGTTGACCTTCATGGCTTTTCGAAGGTCAACTTTGTTTTTTTTAAAATAGAAACCCCTTTTTTTACATCTGCAATCGATAGAGCGCAAAATTCTACGTTCAGATACGTACCCAAGTCATAGGTCAATTGTAACGTTCCAGGTCAGTTAAAGGTTATTTGAAATTAACAACGTTTTCCAACAGGTCGGTGTAATTCCTGAAGTAAATTTCAACAAGAAATTCATTGGTGAGCTCTGTATTGATCTTGGCTACAGCGTTTTGAATATTGTAAAATCATATAGGAAATTTTTCATTAAAAATTCCAGGAGTTCTGGTGAGATTTCTGTTCCTCTTCAAAGAGTAATATCGAAAAGTCCTATACTGTTTTTCGATACTTAAGTCAATACCTAAGGCGATACCATAAGTCCTATACCGTTTTTCTATCTCCATACGAATATTACGAATCGAAACTAAATTTACGTATTACGAGTACATACTTACTATCTTTCGCTAAAAGATTATTTTGGCGCAAGCTAAACTTTCGGAACGAGAAAGGGTATGTGTATTAATGATGCGTGGTTGGGGAGATCGAGTTTGATCTTATGATCAAGTTCGTTTGCTTTTTAATCGCACTTTTCGTAATAGAGAAGGGTTAAATCCTGTCTCAAAATCAACAATTGAAAAAACTGTAAGGCGCTTTATGAATCATGGATCTATCAAGGACCTTCAGAGAACTGGTCGGCCAAAATCTGCAGGATCTGAGGAGATTCAGATGGACATAGCCCAAGCATTTGTTGAAAACCCACACCTCAGTTTACGTTGAGCTAGTGATGAGCGTGACGTTGCTCCTGAGACAGTGCGAAATATTTTAAAAAGAATTAATTTCCATCCTTACAAAGTTCATCTGGTACAAGAGCTCAATGAAGACGATCCTGATCGTCGGGTTGAATTTTGTGAAATTATGATGGACAGAATTGATAGAGATCCTCTTTTCTTGTACAATACAGTATTTTCAGATGAAGCTACTTTCACTTTAAAAGGTGAAGTTAACAGGCAAAATTGTAGATATTGGTCCGACACAAATCCTGATTGGATGTTGGAGAGTCACACACAATATCCACAAAAGATTAATGTTTGGCCCGGTATCTTGAATGATACATTAATAGGCCCTTTCTTCATCGATGGTAATCTCAATGCCCGTGCATATGAAGAGCTTCTCAGAAACCAAATTGTACCAAGAATAAGGGAGATTACAGGCGATAATTTTCAAAATATTTGGTTCCAGCAGGACGAGCAGCGGCTCATTACGGTAGGGTGGTTCCAGCATATTTGGATACTCAGTTCCCTCATAGGTGGATTGGAAGAAGGGGTGAAATCGAGTGGCCTGCTAGATCTCCTGATCTGACGCCTCTCGACTATTTTCTTTGGGGTTATTTAAAGAGCAAAGTATACTCAACGCAACCCAAAAGCTTAGACGAATTGCAGAATCGTATTCTGCAAGAGGCTACTTAGATTGATAGGGAGATGATTCGTAATGCTGTAACTCATTTTTACAATCGCATAGCTTTTTGTCAAGAAGCTCAAGGTTTTCAGTTCGAAGATCTTCACTGAAGCGTTAGAGGCAAGGGGACTCACGCTATAAAATTTGATAATTGGCTTGATGAAATTAAATATTTAGAAGGCCTAAATCAAAATAATCTTGGTAAAAATAATATAAAATATATTATTCTTAATCATTTTGACGAAAAAGTTACTCTTGTGGAGGGGTCAAAAACGGAAAATAAGTTTCTTATCATTTAAATTTAAATGTTATATATTTTAAATTATCATTATCAATTTTATTAAATATAAATTTTTTATCAGATGTTCACTACAGAATAAAAGCTTTTTTCTTTTTTCCCGCCGTTGTTGATGTTCTTTTTAATACCGATAGATACCCTTCCCCGTGTAACAGACCGTAACATTTTCTTCAGCCCCCTCCCCTTACAACAGTTCCGTAACATTTTTTGTATTATGTTTGAAAACATAATAGAGGTTTTCTAAATAAAAAAAAAAGGTTTTTTGAGATGAAGTGTTGTATAGAAATAAATAAAACAACATTTTGATGTAACACTAAATGCTTTTACAATTTTTTTTCAGTCACAAATATTGAAATTAATTACAAGAAAAGACGTATTATCAGTTTGTTTTTAAACTTATATAAATCTAAATTTTATAAGATTCTTGAAAAAATTAAAAACTATTTTTGAATATTTCAGATGTGTTAAAAATGAATCTAGAAGTTTAAAAAAAAACTTATTTTACAGGATTCTAAAAAATATTAGTAAAAATGCAAGCCTCACAATAACTGTGATTTATTCGTAAATATTTCATGAATAAATGCACAATTCAACCATTTTTTCCATATAAATAGTGTTTCTTCCATGAATGATTTTACTGTGAAGAAATTAATAATAACGGTCTGTCTTCAGCTTACATTTTTGAAATTATAATTTCCAGATCCTACCACTTGGAGCTGGTAGTGCGATTTTATACTCCTTTGGAATGATTAATCATAGTTAGTCCCCTCGCCTCTCAATCCACAGGGTTTTCCATTTGGTTCGCTTCTTCTTCACAAATTTCATGCTGAGAAAAATCAAAATCACTTCTGAAAAGACTGGTTTATACATTTTATTTGTTTATAACAAATGGAAAATAATGTAACCTTTCTCTGACCTGCCGGCAAACATTCCTTAATAGTTTATTAGCTGATTTCACATTATTATTATTATTATACCATTAAGCCATTTCCCTTTCGGGGTAGGCGTGACTTGCTCGGTTGGAAAATAGTAGTGTGTATATGGGTATATAGGTATAGAGTAGATAGGTACACCAGAGACTCGATAGATGAACAATCTCGAGGGTTGCCTGAAAATAGCCTTGTTCATATAACGCGTACAGCGAAACGTAAACAGGCAGGGCCGCCTGAACCGTCTCACGCCCTGCCCCCTGAGAAACTGCAGGGACCAGCAATTCTAGGAATTCATATAACGCGTCCGATCGCGCGTTCAAATAGCGAGTCTCTGGTGTATTAGTTAAATAGGTATATAGGTCGTCGCCCTAAAGTTATAGTACGCCATGTCCGTCAACTGTCAAAGTGAGAATTTGAGGTTCAAAGTTTAACCATAATATACTCTACAAAAATGTTGTCAAATGTCGAAATGAGTTTATCGGTAAAAAATAATGTATGATCAAGAACATATTAGCACAACTTTTGATACTACTATTATGAATGTATTTTAGCTGATGTGGAAAATTGGTTTTGGACATGGCGTAATATGAGATTCAAAAAATTCATTTTTCCTCAGAATTATAGTACGCCATGTCCACAAAATATTTATAAATGAACTATTTATAATGAAATTCTTAAGTAAAAAATTTAAGAGAATGATAGTTTACATTATTCTGATGTGTTACATATCTCGAATTAAATGAGTTATTCGCAAATTATTGACTTTTGACTAATATTCCAATGGTTACTTTTAAGATTAAATATATTTTTGAAAATTGTTATTTCTCAAATTGGACTTAGGTTATCCATATAAAATATGCACTGCAAGGTTGGCATTTTTCACTTATAGCAATGCAAAAGAGGACATGGCGTGATATAATTCTAACTTTTAATTAACGTGACTATTTTAATTAATAATTATAACAGCTGAGGAAATAAATTTCAGGGAAAAATTTATTAAAAAACAAAGTTTAATCCTTACCGAGTCAAAAAATGATAATAGTTCAAAAATTTCAAAAAGTGGACATGGCGTAGTATAACTCTAGGGCGACGAGGTGTAAAGTAGTTCGGTATATAGGTATAAGGTAGATAGGTATATAGGTGTTAGGTATAGATATTTTAGATTGATCTGGAATTCTCGTGTTATTTATTTAAATGACAAGTTTATTCCGCAACACTGCTCCGACCCAGGTTACTGATCAATCTCTCTAGCGATCACCCTAAGTGAAGAGCCTCACGCAATTGTTATGTATAGTCATTCATTCTATTTTCACTCTGTTTACAAACTATTTGTCGCCACACTTTTCAGTCCTGGCATACTACTCTAGCTTCCTTCACGTCCATGCATTTTTTCATGCAAGCTCTTGTGTTTCTATGGCTTCTTATGTCTCTTCGGTTTAATGTCTCATTTACAGATTCTAACCATTCTTTCGGCGGTCTACCTCTGGGCATTCTGCCATTTACTTTACCTTTATACACTTGTTTGGTCAGTCGTTCATCTTTCATTCTTTCAAGATGTCCGAACCATCTTAACTGATTTCTTTCCCATGTGTCAACTATTGTCTCTTTTGCACCACATTCTTCGAGGATCATCTCGTTTCGGACTTTGTCCATCAGTGTTTTTCCGCATATTGTGCGAAGAGGTTTCATGCCAATCGCGTTAATTTTACTCCTGTCCTTCTCTTGACAGGTCCATGTCTCGCTACCGTATACTACAGTCCGTACGAATATAGAATTGTGTATGGCCATTTTAGCTTTTTTTGATATGTTTTTATTTGTTAGGATGGACCCTGCTCTACCGATAACCTGCTTACCCTTATTTATGCGCCTATCTAACTCCCCATCTATTTTTCCGTCGCTAGTGAATAGACTACCTAGATATACGTACTCGTCAACTTGTTCTAATCTCTCATCATTTAGGACAATGTTGCACATTGTTTTCTCACTTGTTCCCTCAAACACCATGATTTTTTTTATTTACGTTAATTTTGAGTCCCATGTACTTCATGCTTGTATTAAGTTTATTCAACATTCTTTGCAAGTCCTCGACTGATTCTGCCATAACAATCTTGTCATTTGCGAAAGCTAACCCACGTACCTTCACTGTTTCGAGATCTACACCTTATTTGTCGAAGAGGGCCGTTCTTAGACACTTATCCATGAATATGATAAATAGCCACGAGGACATAACGCATCCTTGTTTCACGCCTTGCATAATATCAAACCAGTCACTCAGTTTCCCATTTACCCTTACACTCGCTTTAATACCTGTATATATTGTTTTTATTGCTTGCAGGAGCCCTCCATTTACTCCGTCCTCTTTAAGGACTTCCCAAAGTTCACTTCTATTTACCTTGTCAAATGCTTTTTCTAGGTCAATAAATGCACAGAAAACTTTCTTTCCTACTCTCAAGCTTTTTTCTGTGATCTGTCTTAGGCTAAATATCTGATGTGTACATGATATTCCTGGCATAAATCTACTTTGGACTTCCCATATTTTTTCTTCTCTGATTTCCATTACCCTATGAATAAGTATTTTTGAGTATATTTTACTTACGGTACTTAGTAGGCTGATACCTATGTAATTGCTGCAGTTGCTTTTATCTCCCTTTCTTTTGAATATTGGTAGGATAATCGCTTTTCTCCAATCGTCTGGGACTTCCCCCGTCTCGGTACATAAATTTGATCAATTCGCACAACCTGTGAGGTATGTACTCGCCACCGTATTTAAGCATTTCAGCGCTAATACTGTCTATACCAGCAGCCTTACCGTTTTTCAAGTTCTTAATTATATCTCTAACCTCAGTGACACATACTTTTTCAATTGGGTTTTCTGATGCATTATGTTCTATGTCGCAGTTTTGTTGTCCTATATCTTCACCTCCTAATAGTTCTTTAAAAGAGTCTTTTAAAGCGTCTACTATCCCTACTATATCATATAGCATTTCACCTTTGCTGTTTCTCATGCTAACAAACTCTGTACTTTTACTTTCCTTCAACTGTTTATATAATTGTTTCATAATTCCTTCAAAGTAGTTTTGTATTTTGTTATCTTCTTCTGTTCTGATTTTCTCTTTATTCTCTTTGACTAGTCGTTTAACTTTCCTTTTCTGGTGTCTGTAATCATTTTGAAGTCTATTTCTCTCCTCATCGCTAAGACCTGTAATGCGCAACTTTCTTTCGTACGCTTCTTTCTTTTCTTTTTGGGCTGCTTCAACTTCATCATTCCATCATGCATCACCAGATTTTCTTCCTACAACCGCCGTACCACATACTTCGGTCGCAGTTTTAACGATGATATCCCGTAGCAATGTCTAAACTTGAATGCGATGAAAAAACGGTAGTAATTAGAAAGGAAGTTACAAAATTTTTAATATACTCGCGCTTGCGTTGGGGTTGAAACTTCCGACCCCCATCACCGAGAGAGGGGTCTTAATCCTGGTCTATGAATTTTTCGATTAAGTACTGCTGGGTAGGTGAACATATTCTTAAAATTTAAAGAGAATCGAAGAACATGTCTTTCAAAGTTGGGGGAGTTGAGAAATATATGTACTTGTCAGGGTTAACGTAGTATTAATGAGTTTTAGCACTTTAGGCAGTGATTTAAAATTATAAAAAAGTGCTTATCACTGCGTCAGCATACTCTTCGCTAACTTGTAAACTGTGGCTTCTAGGAGAGCACAGATTATTGAAAAATATATCGTTCACAAGGACGTGAATAAACAATGGCTCGCCGTACGAGATAATGTGCTAATAGTGAAAAGTTTTATTTTGTGTCAGAGATTAATGAAAGTTAAAAAAAAATCTATTTTCTTCGTCGAAGACAAGGCGAATAAGTATTAAATTGAGTGCTCAAAATAGTATATTTCAGTTTATAAGATTTTTGTTCTCTGAAACAAAACTGGAAAAATTGAAGTAGTTACTAGTTATAGTGAGAAACTAACTGCTTGATGAAAAAAATTTATTTAGTACTATATGTAATAATTTTAAAAAAATTGTAAATATGGAAAACGTGCAAATCAGAAAAGCTTGATAAAATTACGCAATGGTGTAATATTTTGAATTCTATTGGAACAGCTATACAATCATATTTGGAAATTGTTGAGGTGACCTAGTTGATCTGTATTTTCATCTTTAGGTTTCGATGCGCTACTTTTCAACAGAGTTCTATTTTAGATTCTCATAATTTTCTTCGCTTGCATATTTATCTCATTTTCCAAAGAATATTTCCATTATTTATCAAACTTTGTAAAAAATTATTTTCCTTGAATAAGCATCACGTTGAATGTGTATGAACTTGAGTGACTAAAGAAGGTTACTCTAATTTTATAGCATTTTTCCTCTTGCGAAAGATACTTCTACGTCTCTCTGAATTAAAATTGTTAAATTTAACTAATTTCTAGTGAAATTGTACAGATTTTCTAAACCACTAAAGATGAATATGAAATTACTAATTTGATTAGTGAAGATATTTCCGAATTCGATGGTAGAAAGCAACTAATTGCTTGATACAAATTAAGAAATTTATTTAGGACTGTATATAATATTTTTAAAAAAAGTTTAAAAAATGAAAAACGTGGAAAATATAAATATTTGATAGAATAACGCGATAGTTTATCAGTTTCAACTTTACTGAAATTATAAGAAGGTCATATTGTGACGTTGTAATCCTTGCAGCCTGTCCCCAATTTGAAAACATTCCCTTCCAAGGTTATGGTTTTCAGAAAAGGAGGTGGAAGGGATAAGGAAGCGGAGTGGAAGTGGAAGGGAAAGGCGGTGCAGGCGGTGAAAGAGTTTGTGTACCTGGGCTTCTTGTTTCGGAGGAATGGCGGAGTGGATGGTCACATAAAAGAGAGAGTGAGGAGGGAAAATATGGTGATGAGGCAGGTGTGGGGGTTGGGAAAGAAGTTATTCGCAGATGATTTTGGAAGGAGAATGAAATTGTTTGACTCACTAGTGATGAGTGTGCTATTGTATGGAGTAGAGGTGTGGGGGTGGAAGGAAAGCAAAGAGGTAAATAGGATACAGGAGAGATATGTAAAGTGGACACTGGGGTTGGCAAGGAACACGCCTAATTATATTGTCAGGAGGGAGACGGGGAGAACGAGTGTAGGGATTCTAGCGGGGAGTCGAGCGTGTAAATATGAGGAGAAATTTTTGGAAGAGGGGGGAAGTAAGCTGGTTAGGGAGTGCTGGTGGGAGAAGGAGAACAGGAGAGGGGGTGGGAAGATGGAGGTTGAAAGAGAAAGGTATTTTAGAACGAATGGACTGCATATGGAGGAAATGAGAAGGATGCATGAGGAAGGAAGGAAGGTATATGAGTTGGTTAAGAAAAACAGCATGGAGAGAGAGAAGACAGCAGGGGAAGAGAGAATAAGAGAGACAAGGTTTAATGGGAACTATGTGTGGATTATGCTAAGGGCGAGAGCGCAATATTTGTGTGAGAAAGGAGAGAAAGGAAGTCAGGAGCTTATAGCGAGGATGAGATGTGGGTGCATGGAGGGTTTCAATAGGTTCTGGCTCGCTAGGGAGAAGAGGATGTGTGAACTATGTGGGAAGGGGGAGGCAAGAGTGGAGCACTGGTTGGAGGAGTGCGTGGAGGTGGAAAGGAGTGGGATAAGCATGGAGGTATTGATGCATGAAAGGGGGGACAAAAGGGCAGTAGCATGGGTGAAAGGACTATTGGGTAAGATGGAGAAGAAGAGAAGGAAGGAGGAAGAGGAATGGAGAAGGAAAGATTGTAAATAGAGGAGGAAGTAAATATAAGTAAATGTAAATATTGTAAATAGTAGATAAGTATTAGGTATTAGTCGCGGAGGTAGAGTTTGGTAATGCGAGGCAAGCAAGAAAGTAGGGTCATGCGAGCGAGGCGAGGCGAAGCGAGGAGGGCAATGCGATAAGAGCGAGCGGCGTTAGAGATTAGGTGTGGAAGGATGTTAGTTTTAAGGGTTCGTTTTAAGAAAATTCTGTAAAAAATGGAAGTGTAAGCAAGTCAATTTTTTAAGGCCAAAATTTAAGGCTAAAAAATAAACGTTTATCTATCTAAATGCTCACTAAGAACAATAGGCAACTTCACGAATTTTCTTTCTCTGCTTATAATTTGTTATCACCGATACCTATGATATTCACGACAACGGAGCAAACAGCAACTTAAAAGATAAGAAAAATTATTTTAATTTTTGTTAATAAATGTGGAAACTTTCTTCTATCTTAGATGAACAATCTTCCTCCTTACACTCAATTCATTTTGGAGGAAAAATAAAGCATGGTTATCTAATAGATAAGTCAGGTACAAGTTAGTATATATAGCAGTCTCTTATCGCGCCACTGCGAGTTCTTGAATAATCAGTTTTTATTTCTCTATATAATTGTGCCCATTAAAAAAATTAATCTTCTTATTGGAATTCTAGTTCTAATATCTGTATGTTTCATCCATATTCGACGTAAGTTTAATATAAAAACTTGGATTTGGGACAGCAATCTGTAGATATAAGGCCCTACAATCTGGATGTTAACTTTTAAAATCCTGGATTTTTAAGGCTTAATATCCATAGATTGCTGTCCTTAATTTTAAAATTCCAAATCATAAAATGTACTTTTTTTAATTGAAGCATCAAAACTAAGAATTAAAGAATGTTGAACTTTGAAGATGTAGCTTGATAGAGTTGATTAATAGCTTGAAAGCACTTTCTTGTTTTTTTTTCTGAATTTAAAAATAAAATAGTTACGCTACTTTTTAGGTGTCAAAATTTGAGTTTCTTTGGGACGCACCGAAATTTGACAAGGGCTTTTTCGCACATGTTTTTTTTTTCAAAGCGCTATTTTTGCGATTCAATAGAGTTAACCCATAGCTTGAAGGTACTTTTTTTTTCAAAAATAAAAAAGTTATGCAACTCTCTATATATGAAAATCAGAGGTTTTGGGAACGTTCTGTTCCTTTCACAAAGGTTTCCTCAGAGATGGATGCTTCTTTCAGAATGTTGGTTTCGTGGTTCGTTAAAACTAGCAGTACCTCGAAACTTCTTGGCATTTTTTTCTTGAAAAATGATTGCGTGAAAGTTAGACAGTCTTTTGTTGCTCTTGTAAAATTTGTTGTCTTAAATTTATGAGAATTTGTTGCTATATATCAAGCTAATATTAATGTCAAACTTTAGACATTCACGATAAATAAATTTTCGAAGCATTCTTCGTAGTGCAGCAATTCGCATTTCTTACGAAAAGAAATTAGAGAAGCTAGAGCTAGAGAAGCTAAAACTAAAAATATGGATATGGAAATGAGCGATTCCTCCACGACATCTCTTTTACCTGCTAAGAGATCTCACCCTACTTCTGAGACATCTTACGCAAATACTAAGCAAAGGCGATTCTAAAAGGGCAGAAATCCCAATATCGCTTGAATATTCGGAGGGTATCTCAAGATGTGTACGAGTACTGTCCTAAATTTATTTGTTTTTTAAGGATACCTTCAAGATATCCGAATTTATATTATGGAAAAGTATATTGAATGATGTATTCAGTTGTTTAAATGAATAAATTTATCATTCAACAGCATGAAAGAATTTTTCGGAAGATTTTCTAACAAATATGACATTTAGCATTATAAAGTATATAAACAGTAAATATACGATCTAAAGTCGCTGCCATTCTTTTTACATCAACCATATCTGGTGAGGAAATCGCTCCACGAAGTGTGGATAATTCGATTAAATTCATAAAAATTCGAGTAAATTTAAAGCAATTCAAAAATATGAAAGAATTTGTTAAATTCAGTGAATTTGAAATAAGTTTAGAAGATTTCAAGTGACTTCAAAACGATTTGATAAAATGTTTAGGAATTTACGGTGAGTTTGAAAGAATTCAAGATGAATTAAGCAAAAACAAATAAAAATTCATTGCATTGAGTAGAATTGAGTGAAATTAGAAGAATGCAAGTGAACTGAAATAATTCAAGTAGATTAGGAAAATTGAAGAGAATTCGGCTATACTTCCGAAAAGGTCACCCAAGAATATTGACTTCATATTTGGCCTAGGGGTTACTTTTAGACCTTAGTTAAACGAACTAAAAGGATTTTTGGCGCAGATCAATATAAATCAAGTTATTAATAATTTTGACTTTAAACAAAAAATTTTTGTTTTCAAAATCTCGAAAAACATTGATTTTTGGAAAAAAAAATTTTCACAAAAGTTGTAGATCTAATCAAAACACATATTTTTTATACTCATACTTTTTTTCTAAAATCAATATTTTTCGCGAAAAATTACAAAAATGAATTTTCTTCTTTTTTTTTGCCGTTTGAAGAGGGTTTCGGCGTGAGTGGGTGGAGAGGGTGTTGTTCACATCCACTCATGCCGACCCCTTTTCAAAGGCCCCAAAAGAAACAATGCATCCTAGTGGTGGTCATTTTTTTGTAACAAAAAATCTGAAAATTCTTTTTATCATTTTTCTCGAAAAATATTAATTTTAGAACCCCTAGGCCAAGTATCAAGTTAATATTCTTCAGTGACCTTTTCTGAAGAAAACCTGATAAAAATTCAGGGGAAATTCTAAATTAATTTAGACAAATTGCAGCAAATATTTTTAAATCTCTTTGAATCATTGAAACCCTACGATACTTCTCACTTCCTGCGAATAGATTCTTTGAAATCGTGGGATATTTATAAAAACAACATGAGGTCTTTTAAGATTCCATAAAGGCATTCAATTCCTCAGAAATCTCACAAAATTCCTTGAAATCTTTTGAATTATCTTAAAACCTTATAGGTCCTGTGAAATCGCTTCATATCTTCCGAAATTCTTTGAAATTCTTACCAAACCGCATGCAAATTTTTTCAGATACGTTAAAATCCTTAAAGTCCTCGAAAATCTTTTGAAAATTTATGTGAATCTTCTAAAATACCCTAACACATTTAAATTGTTACATTTCACAACTCCTCTTCATGTGAAAAAATTTGTAGAATGTTATGAGGGCTTTTTCTTTTTCAAATCAAGATAATTATTTCTCAATCAAACATTGCAAAAACTAGAGATCTCGTGTGATTTCAAATGAATCTGGGTTCCTGAAAGCTCATAGAAGTGCGAAACGTGACAAATAGAAATGTGTAATAAAAGATTATTGTGTAAGATTTTTAGCTTTATTGAAACAATATGAAGGCAACATTCTAATATTTGTGTATATACTCGTACTCTTAGTCACCTGATCTTGGATCACTCTTTATTACCTTTACCAAAACAAAATTTCTAGAAGTTCCTGGTTCAAAATGATCACACAAAAACTTTGAAAATAATCCCTTTAATGCTTATGCACTCTAAGCAAGTCAGAAACACAATGAAATACGATGAAAAAACAAAAGCACATCTATTATAAACTCGACGTTTATAATTCTATTTCGAAAATAATTTGCCATAACTGCATAAAAAGGCCGATCCGAGAGGTCAGTTTTCGCTTATTTCTCACCGATTTCCAGACAACTCAAAATTTGGATTTTGTTTTGAATTTTGAACACACCTTCTTTCCTTTTCCCTAATTCTAGAAGAACAAAAAATGAATTTCACCTCACTTATTAGTAAGTCGGCTTGAGCACACTTATTTGTATTCCTAATTTTCAACTATTTCATTAATTCATTATAATAAGTAGACCAGAAATGTTGACTCTTCTGAAATTTGCGTCTGCTTGAATTATCGAGTTATCGAATATTTTTTATACTATCGACTTATCGAATCTTGCTCTCTATTCTTGACAGCTGATCTTGCCCTCGACAGCTGATTGGCTGATTCCACTTTGACTTACATTGGATGTCAATAGATACATGAATTGACCAACAGGGTCTAGGGAATACGTAGGAAGTTAATCGGAATGCATGTACTTTTAATTATAGGATATATTGCGACCATTGTCAAAGGGGTTGGGGTGCCTTCGAATACAAAACGATCCTGCCGGGGGGGGGGGGGGGTTTACGACTCGCAGGCAAACGAAATTAGGTTTTTTCGCACTTCCCCTCGTACGTTCATTCGTACGTGCCTTCATACGTCTTCTTGTACGTCCTTTTGTACGTCCTTTTGTAGTTAGTTTTTGACGACATTTCCTACTTTATGGTACTGGCAGCGCCACATTATATCCGAGGTCGAAATAAGTAACATCGAAAAAAAGGTGCAACAACAACTAGCAACACCTGTAGCGCACCCCACAGATACGTTGGAAGAGGAGGTTTATATACCCATGACACGAGACGCTATGGACGAACGCCGGCCGGATCTGGGGGATATAACAGGACGATTGTCTTATGTCGACAGTCGTGAGGCTTGCAGCAGCCGGAGCCTACCCCTGCTCAACTCATTGAAGAGCTCTATGAGGAAAGCCTACGTCTCATGGTGTACATTACTGACGCCATCCTAGAGTTTTCAGATCAAGAACCATAAATGAGAAACGGTCTGCCGAAGTTTAGAGTCAACAAGGACCTTTTCCGCTTAGTTGGCGGCTTAAACACCGAGATACTGCCTTTGCTCTTGCAGCAGGATATGAGCTTGCTGTAGGTGCAGACTCTTGAATATTGCGCTGCGGTCGCGTGTGCCAGGATTTTGAGCATAAAACTTAGAAGCGAGGCTGCTAACAACTGTACCCCAAGAAAGATTTCAGACCCTCCATGGAAGATTCGACTTTAGGGCGAGATTAGTAAAATAAGAGCAAAACTGGGACGATTGTACCAATTTCGAAAGGGCAAACGGTCTCAGAGACTGATTCGTCACGTGGAGGAGATCCTTCGGCCACATAACATCAATTGAAGAAGATCTACGAACCTCGATGAAGTGATTAAATATCTTAAACGGAGGCTCATGATCCTGTCAGCGCGACTGCGACGATTTAAGAGAGCGATCGCGAGAAGGAATGAAAATAGGACTTTTTTGGCAGACGAAAAACATTTCTTTCGTGGACTTGCAGATGGCAAAAACGAGGCTCAAAATTATTGTGAACCATCTCGGACCGAGAAAATGGTCAGATATTGGTCGAGCATCTTGGGTACTCATAGGTTAAGTCAACTGTAGACGACGTGGCTCCATCTAGAAAAGGACAGAGTTGCACGGTTGCCTGGGATGAATAGTCTATCTATCTCAGCCTCCGATGTATCTTGTATCCTGAAGAGGGCTAAGAACTGGAAAGCGCCGGGAGTGGATGGGGTGCATAGCTTCTGGTACAAATAACTAGAAGTTTTGCACCCCGTTCTTCATGGGTCCGTTTCTGTCGAGGCCTACATTCACTACCCACGATTATTCACATGAGATCCTTAAAACATATAAGATCTGTCCGCTCGTCATACAAATTCTGGATTATCTATGTATACGTGGTGCACAAGGATTAAATGTTTCAGTCGTGGGGTAATGAGGGATATCCGGTCCTTCTTCATCAAACGAGGGATCTTCCAAGGTGATTCATTCAGCGCACTATGGTTTTGTTTATCATTGAACCCACTAAGTTGGACAGTCAACAACACGTCCTATGAGTTCAAAATATTCAATTGGGTGTGGCTGCATCTTAATTCGCTTTCCTCCTGTACATGGACGACATAAAGGTTTATGCAAGTTCAGAGTCGAAACTGAACAGCCTACTTAACACCTTGCTGCAGTTTTCCTATGACATCAGGATGTCTCTGGGTTTGGACATGTGCAGAAAGCTGCATTTGTCTCGTGGAGAGATAAATGCTCCACTGATACTGGACGACCGCGTTCTGATTGAGGTGATGACTTATGAATAATCGTACAGATACCTTGGCATATTGCAGGCGAGGGTTCCACTCCACTCTGCAATTAGGAAGGCGCTTGAGACTGCTTTTTCGGGTCGCCTTAGTCTGATACTGGCGTCTGGCCTCAGTGCGAAAAACATCACAAAGACAATTAACACTTATGTCATTCCTCTCCTAACATACTCCTTTGCTTTGGTCGCCTGGTTCATGACTGATCTCGAGAGTCTTAACAGAATCATCCGCGTGCAAATGTCTGAGCACCGAATGCACCTTGAAAGGACAGCTGTGTTCGTCGATTGTGTGACTCTCAGGTTACGCAACTGCGCGAATATTTCCAAAACAGGACTAACATCCCACTCTACGACAAAATCTGTAGAGTTGACCTGTATACCCCCTTAAAACTGGCAGTTATTGATTTTCAGAACATCGGAAATCTCAATACTGAAAAGCTAGCTGCTCAGTGGCGAGGTAAGCAGCTGCACATTAGATCAAACATTAGATCTTCCTTGCCTGGATAGTGATGCTTCAAAGCTCTGTTTAAGGCGGGAAGAACTCTTTCTGAAGATGGAAGGATTTGTCATTGCCATCCAGGGTAGGGTAATCAAGCCGAGGAATTAGCAAAAACAAATCCTCAGTATGGTGGCAGTTATTGACAGATTCCACCTTTGTCGAGGTCCCAATGGGACATCGAGCATAGCGTTGGTGACTATACGATGCTTGCCTCGCAAAAATATACACGCGCCGACATAATGTTGTTGCTGGGATCATTCACCGACAAATTGCCCTGAACGTTGGTTTACTAGAGAGATTTTAGCCTTACTACTGCCTCTGGTTGAATAAACGTGCTCAACATGTAAGAATAATATATGTGAGCCTTCCCCTTAACAATAACATTAGGCCTCGATATACTGAGAAGATCCAGAAATATTCGTAATTAAATCAAGAGATCCTGACCGTGTGGAGGGTAAACAAGAACACCCGGTAATGTTCTCTTCCACTGGGAACGTTCATGTGAGGTGCATACAAATCTTTTAAGAGATACGAGCTCGAAATTCGATGCATCTAATGCAGAAGTTAGTATTGCTGAACACGTGCCGCATCGTCCTGAGTTTTCTGGGCGTGAACAATAATAGCGGCTAAAATCGCCTCCTGTGGTCATACCGCGTACACGGCAGATGACTGTGATGAACACATTTTTAATTTTTGACTTTTGATTTTCGACAAAAAGCCACCTTCCCTAAAACCTACTGCCTGCTTACCAAAAACCGCTGGAAACGGGTCGTAATTGCCTACGAATCGTAAACGCTTCCCAGTTGGGATCCCTTCAAATTCGAAGGCACCCTGAACACTTTCCCACAAGCCCCCCCCCCCCAATCCTTACGCCCCTACCACCATGGACCGTTCAAAAGGGGTCCGGGGTAACTACGAGTGAGAAATGCCCCACAGTCGGAATCGCTTCAAATTCGAGAGCATTTGGGCTTCTTTTCCAACTTTTCCACAAGCCCACTCCCCCAAATCCTACTGCCCGCTCACAAAAAATTATTTCGAAATCAAAGGCACCTCGATACCTTCACTAGTTTTTTCACAAGACCCCTCAAACACTACGCCCTCCTACCACCAATGACCGTTGGAGAGTGTCAGGGACGCTTACGAATCCTAATGCCCCTCAGTCAAGATTGTTTTGAATTTAAAGGCACCCTGACCCCTTTTCCTTTTCCAACTTTTTCACAAGCCCAGCACCAATCCTTACGCCCCCACCCCCAAAAACCATTCAAAGGGGGTTGGAGGTACTAGGGGGTGTAAAAGGCGCCGCCCCCCGTCAAAATCGTTTGCATTCCAAAACCACCTGGTCCCTTTTCCAAACGTTCTACAAGCCCCCCAAACCATACGTCCCCTACCAAAAACCGTTGAAAAGAGGCCGGGGGTAAACCTTTTATGCAGTTTTAACTGATTATTTTCCAAATAAAATGATGGACGTGTTTTTGTTTTTTAGTTCTTATCGATTTCGTGGTGTTTCTGACTTGTTTCGAGTTTGCCAAAATTAAAGGGATTATTTTCCAATGAATAAAGTAAAGTGAAATAGATTAGGTGTCTAAAGAATGTTTTGTGTTTCAATTTTGAGCCAGGAACTTGTAAAAACGTTGTGTTGGTGGAGGTGACGCGGTATGATCTACGATAAGATAAGTAAGCCTACGATTGTATTGACAAGAGTCACAATAATGCCTTCATATTGTTTCCATGAAACTAAAAATTCTACACAATCATTTTCTCTTATACACTTCTATTTGTCCCGTTTCCCATTTTTTAAAGATTTTTTTGATCAATATTATATGTTTTTCATAACTTCAACAGAGTTCTGTTTTCGATTTTTCAAATTTTATTCAGTTGTATATTTTCCTTATATTCCATCGAAAATTGCCTCGAAAACTGTCATTATTAAGCAAACTTAGTGAAAAATGTTTGCCTCGAATGATCATTAGTTTGAATACGAATGTTAATGAAAGCCTGAAGAATGTTATTTTAATTGTATAGCTAGTTTCTTTTCCCTTAGTAATAAGTCTTAATTTCCCTTAGTAATAATTAATGCAAGTTAACGAAAATAATAATCTGAACAATTGTTTATTGTTTATAACTGAGGGAAATGCAAGACAATTGCGGATCCATCTGAAAACTTCAGTTTTTTTTCATTTTACTTATGAACAAATAATCATTAGAAAGAATAATTTTGTAAATATTATTGCATTTTTTCAAAGTGAATTATTTTCATTTTTTTGCCAATGTTTAAAAAATATTAATTTAAAGAAAAAGGCTATCTTACAGTAGAGAGAGAAAAAAATAATGGTATGATTAGGAGTAGGTGGGAGGAATATTTCTGTAAATGACTTGTAGAAATTTTGTTTTGAAGTAGACTTACTGCATTCAGGAAATTGCTTCCGGTATTATATTGCCACTTTTAGTAAATATTGCTTCTGATTTTCGTTTCTAGTCAGAAGGGAATCAAAATCAGATATCAATTTTACAAATATCTTTTTTATTTTAGAAAACAGAGATTAATTGCAAAATGACTTACTCTAAACGTTTATTCATTATTTTTTGATAGCTAAAAGGCCAAAGCCAAGTTTGAAATTTCAGAAAAACCCAAAAAATTCTAGACATTACCAGAGTGAACGTAGTTATAAATAATAATAATTTGTTTACTTGATTGGGTTTGCCAAATTGGATTAATTACTGTCTCACTCTGAGTACGAACCGGACAAAAAGTTGAAAATCAATTAAAGACAATATTATTAAAAATAACACTAAATTGTTCAAGCAATTGTTTTTGTAAACTTAAATAGTTATCACCTTAGTTTAATTGGAAAGTTAGTTAAAAAAGCGGAAAAAACTGCGACTTTCTAACTTTATTGTGAGAGAAAATTGCTAAAAACAATAAGAAATTCTTTGAAAAATTCATATATAAATACCGAATAAACAGTAAAAAGTAGTATTTCATATTATACTACTAACAAGTTTTAATTTTGGTCCCTTATAGAATTTTCGATGGATCTGTAATACAAGAAACTGCAAAAAAATCATAATTAGAGCTAAGAACTCGCAGAACACAATTTTTCACATATGGGCTTCTTGTGACTATCAACCTAATATTGACGATTCTAAATAAAATTTGCAAAAACATCTGTTTTTCTTATGGTAGTAGCGCGCTACTTGTGCCAGCTTTTTCTCATTACTAGTACATTACTGTAATAACTTCGTATTTGCAATGCAGAATACTTTTTAATAATTTGAAAATTGCGGATTCCGGAGGAACAGAGACTGATGGAAAACATATTTTTCATAAGCAAAAGTATTATTTTGTTCTAGGGATTAATGAAAAAATTTCATAAAATCTATTTTCCTTATCAGGCACAAGAGGAATAAGTATCAACTTGAGAGTTTGAAGAAGTACATTTAAATTTTTAATATTTTTGCTCTCTCACTTGAAGTTGGTAAAATTGAACTGAGTACTAGTGAAATTTTACAGATTCGATTGGCGAAAAATTAGCTACTAAAGATTAGTAGAAAATTACCAATTTGATTAGTCGAGATCTTTGCTAATTCAATAGCGGAGAACTTATTGCTTGGTAAAAAAATTATTTATAATAATTTTAAAAAGTTAAAAACATGAAAAAAGTGAAAAATAGAAAAGTTTAATGAAACGACGCTATGGTATACCATTCTTATCACCATTAAAACAATAATAATGTCATATTGTGACATTGTAAGCGAGACGTAGTCTGTTTCAATTTCAATGCATTGCCTTCCAATTGTTTGAACAAATATAAGAAAAATGAGAATTTTGTATACTCTTTGAATTATTTTTTTTTGGTTGCCAAGTACAACGGACGGAGTGACGGACGGACGAACAAACAAAAATTTCGCAAATTCTAATAAAAGGAAAGATGTGTAGTGGCAGTGGAGCCATTAGCCATGATTGAGCCATTGTTCATAACCATGGGACGAGGACTTGCATGTTGGTGGCGGAAGTGAGAACGTGTTCAGTGACAGGTGGTGAGAGGATTTTACAGAATTCGTGTGGAAGGTGTGAGTGGAGTGTGAGCGTGGAAGCCTAGGAGGTGAGTAGGGTTGTGTGTGTGTGTGTGTGTGGGGGGGGGAATTGGGGAGTTAAAAAGTAATTTTCACCGTAGGTGTGAGGTGGGATTTAGTTAGATAGAGAGAGTGAGGTTAGGTTGCCAAGGAATCGGGGGAGTTTGTGGTCAGGAGTCTTGGAACTTCGAGGGGTCAAGGGTGGTTCTCGCAGAGTTGGGGGATGTTAAGGGAGAGAAAGCAGTGTCTGCAAGGGATATGAGGAATTGAAAAAAAGGAAATAAAGGGAAAATTTGGCGGCGATAGACGGCAGAGCGGGAGGTGGGCAGCTGCGAGAGTGCTGGCAGTGCTGGTAGTGAAATTAACGGGGAGGAAATTTTCCACGCGCCACGATGGCCAACAGCGCGTGGTCCGGTGTCGAGTGGCGCGTCGGGGAGAGGGAGAAAGCGGAAAGGTGGGAACGAAGGAAGCGAGAAGGTAAGGGAACGAGCGTCTAGCGCAAGTGATGGGGAGGATCTCTTGAAGAGGAAGAGAGACAGCCAAGAGAGTCCGGAGAAAAGCGAGGTAGAGAGTCCGTTTGAAAAAAGCGGGAGAATACGTAGGTCATCCCCCCCCCCAAATGGATGGAAAGTCGGAGAAGGAGGCTCTCTGGATGCTCTTAGGCGAGATCAGGGGGCTGCGGGAGGACGTAAGGGGGACTAAGGAGCACATGGAAGCCATGAAGGAGGACTTGAGAATCAGAGATGAGAAATGGGGAAACGAGGTCAAAGAGCTGAGGGAGAGAGTAGAAGGATTAGAGAGGGTGAGGAAAGAAAAAGAAGTTAAAAGAAAGCAGATGGAAGAGGAGATTAGGGTGTGCAAGGAAAGGACGGAAAAAAGGCTTGAGAAGGTGAAGGGCAGGGCGGAAATGGAAGTAGGTGACGGGGGAAGGGGGCGAGATTAAAGGTATTTGGGAGGAGGTAGAGAATATAGTAGAAGAGAAAGTGGAAGAGCGTAGGAATGAAAAGGAGGAGAGGGCGGATAGGGAAAGGATAAGAGCAATGAGGTTGAGAATGGAGAGTAAAGAGGAGGCAGACAGGAGAAATAATATTGTGATGACAGGGTTGAAGCTCAAGAGCGGGGAAGAAAGGGAGGGCGTGGAAGCGCTACTGCAGAGCATAGGGTAGGTTAAAGGCATGCTGGGAAAGTTAGGTTGGAGGGGAAAAAGGAGAAGGAAGTGACGGTTGTGGAGTTGGAGAGCTGGGAAGAAAAGTTGGGGGTAATGCGAAATAAGAATAGGATAAAGGGTAAGGGAGTTTTCATCGATCACGATTTGACGAGAAAGGAAAGAGATGTGCAGAGAATGCCACACGACAGGGCTAGGAGGGAAAGGAGTGAAGGGAGATCCGATAAGGTAGGATATCAGAAAATAAAAGTAGACGAGAAAATGTGGGTGTGGGACGAGGAGAAAGAGGTGTTGATGGAAGTGCAGGGGAATTTGTTTTGTAGGAAGTAGAGGGGTGAAGGTAATACAGGGTACAGGAGTACTGAAGGTGCTGTACTGGAACGTAGCAGGGGTAAAGAAGAAGGAGGAGGAGGAGTTCTGGAGGTATATCCAGGAATTTGATGTTGTGGGACTGGTAGAGACGTGGGAAGAAAGAAAGGAATGGGATAGAATAGAGCCAAAGCTGCCAAGGGGGTATAGGTGGAGACTCCAGGAGGCGGTCAGAGTGAGGAAGAAAGGAAGGGCTAGTGGGGGAATTATAAAGGGGGTTAGAGATGGATTAGAGGAAGAAGTTCATGGAGAGGAAGAGGGGGAGGGAGTGCAAACGAGGGAAGTGAAGATAGGAGGGGTAACGTGTAAGTTTGTGACTGTGTACAATAAGGATGGGATGGAAGAATCGAAGAAAGGGTGCAAGACTTGCTAGGAAAAAGAGAGGCGGGTATGGTGGTACTGGGTGGAGACTTTAATGCAAGGATGGGAAGGGAAGGGGACCTTTACAGCGAAGGGGAGAGCTTCGAAAGGAAATCGAAGGATAAGATCATTAATAAGGAAGGGGGTGATTCTAAGGGACTGGATGGAGGATAGGGGCTGGGCGGTGGCAAATAGTATGGCAACTGGGGACGAAGAGGAAGAATACACATATATAAGATAGGTGGAGGTGTCGGTGATAGACTATGTAGTTATGAATATGCAAGGGCGGGAGGAGACGGAGAGATTCGCAGTAGAAGGGAGGGTAGAATTAGACCATCAGACGTTAGGGTTGTGGATAAGGAGTGAGAGCGGCGGAAGGCAAGGTGGGGAAGAAGAATCGACGTGGGTCAGGGTGAACTGGACGAGGGAGGCGATAGAGAAGTAGAAGGAGCAGCTAGGGAAGGTAAGCTTTGAAGGGTGGAAAGAGGGTATTGCGAAAAGGGACTAGTACGTAGAAATGAGGAAGGAGTTTAGATTGATGTGTAAGAAGGAAGAACGGGAAAAGGAGAAATATCTGGAAGAGGATTTAGGAAATGTTCAAACAGAGGGGGACGTCTGGAAGATAAGAAATAGGTTTAGGAAGCGTAGAGTGGGGATAAGCGACAAGATAGGGAGTGAGGAGTGGAGGGCATTTTTTGAAGAATCATTTAATGGCTCAGATTTTTGGAAGAGAGATGGCGGGAGTAGAATAACGGGGGAGGCAGAGATGGAAAAGTTGAATGACGAGGAGATAGAGAAGCAGATAAGGAAGTTAAGAAGGTCAAAAGCAGCAGGGCTGGACGGGGTAGAGAACAAAGCATGGCTGTTTAGTATACAAGAGGTTAGGGAGAGGCTGGAGGAGGTATTAAAGAAAGTATGGAGGGGGATGGATTCCCAGGAGGGTGGAGAGAAGGGTTAATAGTGCCACTGAATAAGGAAGGAGATAGGGATAGACAGGAAAATTATAGAGGGATTACGCTAATGAATATGGCGTATAAAGTATACGCGATGGTGGTGGCGGAGAGGCTGCAAAAGGATGACGAGGGGAAAGGAATATTGCCGGACGTGTCGAGAGTGTTCGCGTTTTTTGTGGATATCAAAGGCGCCTTTCCTCCGGTGGATAGGGGGAGGTTCTGGCGGATATTAAAAGTAAGCTGGAGGCCAGAGTGGTAGGAGGAGTCAGGATAAGAGAGGTTAAAATTTGGTCACTAGCGTATGCAGATGACATAGTCTTGCTGGCAAGAAGCGAGGAGCCCTTAGAGAACATGTTAGAGCTGAAAGCGGAAAAGTCCAAGGTTATGGTGTTAAGAAAAGGAGGTGGGAGGGATAAGGAAGGGGAGTGGAAGTGGAAGGGAAAGGTGGTGCAGAAGGTGAAAGAGTTTGTGTACCTGGGCTTCTTGTTTCAACGGAATTGGGGATTGTATGGTCACATAAAAGGGAGACTGAGGAGGCCAAATGTGGTGATGAGGCAGGTGTGGGGGCTGGGAAAGAAGTTATTCACAGATGATTTGGGAAGGAGAATGAAATTGTTTGACTCACTAGTGATGAGTGTGCTATTGTATGGAGTAGAGGTGTGGGGGAGAATGAGTGTAGGGATTCTAGCGGGGAGCCGGGCGTGTAAATATTAGGAGAAATTTTGGGAAGAGGGGGGAAGTAAGCTGGTTAAGGAGTGTTGGTGGGAGAAGGAGAACATGAGAGGGGGTGGGAAGCTGGAGGTTGAAAGGGAAAGGTATTTTAGAACGAATGGACTGCAGATGGAATGAGTGAGAAGGATGCATGAGGAAGGAAGGAAGGTATATGAGTTGGTTAAGAAAACGGCATGGAGAGAGTGAAGACAGCAGGGGAAGAGAAAATAAGAGAGTCAAGGTTTAACGGGAAGTATGTGCCAACGGCCATACCACGCTGAAAAACCCAGTTCTCGTCAGATCACTGAAGTTAAGCAGCGTTGGACGCGGTTAGTACTTGGATGGGTGACCATTCAAGAATACTGACATGAGTGCTGTTGGCACATCGTGGGTGTGGTGAGCCCACACTTGTAGTTATTTATAACTACAAGAAAAACCTAGAAACACTACCCGAATCGGGTAGTGTCACGCCTACCCTGAAAGGGAAATGGTTTAATGGTATACATGTGTGGATTATGCCAAGGGAGAGAGCGCAATATTTGTGTGAGAAAGGAGAGAAAGGAAGTCAGGAGCTCATAGCGAGAATGAGATGTGGGTGCATGGAGTGTTTTAATGGGTCCTGGCTTCCTAAGGAGAAGAGGATGCGTGAACTGTGTGGAAAGGGGGATGCAAGAGTGGATCACTGGTTGGAGGAGTGCGTAGAGGTGAAAAGGAGTGGGATAAGCATGGAGGTATTGATGCATGAAAGGGGGGACAAAAGGGCAGTAGCATGGGTGAAGGGAGTTTTGGGTAAGATGGAAAAGAAGAGAAGGAAGGAGGAAGAGTAATGGAGAAGGAAGGATGGTAAATAGGAGAGGAAGTAGATATAAGTAATCTGTAAATATTTTAGATAGTAGATAAGTATTAGGTATTAGCCGCGGAAGCAAAGTTTGGCAATGGGAGGCAATGCGAGAAAGTAGGGACATGCGAGCGAGGCGTGGCGAAGCGAGGAAGGTAAGGAGATAAGAGCGGGCGGACTTAGAGATAAGGTATGGATGGATGTTAGTTTTTAAGGGTTAGTTTTAAGAAAATCATGTAAAAAAATGGAAGTGCAAGCAAGTCAATTTTTTAAGGCCAGCAGGCTGAAAAATAAACGTTTATCTATCATAACCATGGGACGACCATGGGTGAAGATTGATCCAATCTTGAACCACGTTCTGAGCAACATCAAGCCAAGGATTACCCATTGAACCTTTTCCACGAAGGCACACCTTCGACTAGCCACTGACATGATGTTGGTCACACACTTGCCCTTTTCGAACGTCTCTTAAGGTCGGGAAGGTACTACGGTAACTAGTCACAGACATAATGTTGGTTAAACCCATACCCCTTTCCAATGCCTGACGGGGGGCGGGAAGGCACGAAAGCAAAAAAAGTTTGAGATAAGTTAAAACAAAAACTAAAAACAAATCCATTGTATTGAGTAGAATTGAGTGAATAAAAAAAATTAAGTGAATTAAAGAAAATTAAAAGAATTCTAAAGAATTAAAAAAAAAATGTAATCCCAGACAAATTAATAAAAATTCAGGGTGCATTCCGAATAAATTCAAATGAATTGCAATAGATATTTGAAAATTTCTTCAAATCTTTGAAACCTTATGAAATTTCTCAGTTCCTGCAAATAGATGCTTTTAAATCGTCCGATATTTATTAAAATAACACGAGATGTTTAAAAACTCCATAAAAGCATTTAAATCCTCGGAAATCTTATAAAATCCCTTAAATTCTTCTATAATATCCTAAATCCTTGGAATCTTTCCAAGTATCCTAAAATCTTTATAATTCTTTAAAATCTTTGTTAATGTGTTTAAATATTTAAAAAGCCTTGAAAATCCGACTAAATCCCTCAATTCTTGTAAATAAATTCTTTCGTTTTTAAAATTAATTATAAAATTACTTTCGATATGAATTAGAAGCAATAAATTAGGGTCGTTTGATCCATAATTAAATAGGAGAAATCAAGTAAATTAATCTATGATAATAATTTCCATCTTTCAGAAAGAATTTACTGATTCTATTTGTTCTCGAGGGACAAATAACAAATTAATGATCTGTTTTAATCGGCCACAATAGACCTTAAAGAACTCGAACAAGCCTCAATTTAAAAAAAAGAATCTCTAATATCGGTTTAACAATACGACCTCTAAAACTTTTTAGACCTAAAATTCCACTTTTCTCTCACTTTTCCGGTGGGTATATTATAGGTATGTCAAATTCGTATTCTCCAAGCTCATCTTAGGAAGTACCAAGTCATCAGCAAAGCTTTTTGTAACATGAAATGAATATTTACGGTTCAATAGTTGAATTTTATGAATGATAAATCTAAAACAAAACATTTTTTTGTCCTTGATGCATATTTTTTGGTAAAAGAAATTTAATCTAGGCTCCCTGAAATTGGGTCAGCGTAGCAAAAAGATGTTTGATGAAGCCAAATACTATGTTATTTTCAGGTGTGTAAATAATTCTTCTTTTTCCATTTTCAAGCAATGCGACATGAGACATGAATTTTCGTTTTGACTTCCTTAAATCATACATTCTACAAGAACAAATATTGTGAACTGTAATATTTTCGAATGTTCTATGCGTATTAAATCTGGCAAATAAGGAAAATTTTGAAATGTGAGAAAAGAATCTTATCCTTTCCACTCAATTATAGCAGTCACTTATCCAGTCAGTGTCACTCTTCAGAAAAAATTCTTGAAAAATCCGTGAAAAATCAGTTTACTATTCTCTATTATAGTGATTATTTTTGTAATGAAGACGATAACAGGCGTTCTACACCTCACATTAGTGGGATTTCTTCTCTTCAAATGTAAGTGTGATAGAATGTCATAATTAATATTTTAAACAAATATTACATATAAGGTGAAGTGAAAAAGTACCTATTTTATTTTTCGAATTCAAAGGGTCTTTAAAAGTCTCAGTTTGGTATCCGGATACGCAATAAAGCTCAAATGTGCTCAGATTGGTAAGAAGAGTTGAAGTGCGCCATAAAAAATTGGTTTCCCCCACCTTTCTCGAAAAACATTTACTTCGAACACTCTGATGACAGACAATATTATTTAATTTTTCGGAAATTATTATTTAAAAATAATAATTTTCCGAAAATTTTTGAATTATTTGAAACATTTTTGATTATTTAAAACTGCTTTTGATAGTTAGCTAGCATAACTAAAAATTTAAAGCCTTATTAAATTAATTCGTTTTGGACTTTCATCAGCATTTGAAAAAAAATTTGGAATCATTTACTCACTTGAGAAGGGAATGAAAGAATTGTAAATTTTCTCTAATTAAAAAAAATGTCTTGATTTTTTAATTATTTTTGATTTAATAAAAAAAATTAAAGAACCGATTTCATCACTTTAAAATGAATATTTTTCTAAGCCGTCAAATCATTCTTCTAAAAGGGCTTCTTCTTCTGAATATATTTCGTGTGTACAGAATGCAACGTAAATTTTTTTCTATTTTCTCTAAAAAAAAACATTACTTTTTTCAATAAATGCACTGCTGCCATATCACGCTCTAAAATTTCTGAAATGATAAAAATACTCATGTGCTATATTTTTCTGTACACGCAAAGAATATTCAGAAGAAGAAGCCCTTTTACAAGAACGATTTGACAAGTCGATTACCATTTTGAAAACCCAAAAGCTCCATACTTTTATTCCATTCTCAAGGACGTAAATTATTGCAAACATTTTTTTTAATGCTGATGAAAGTCCAAAACCAAGGAAGGTAATGAGACTTTAACCTCGCCCCTTTGCTGTCTGAAATGGATTTTTTTCAAAAATTTAGTTTGAAAATGTATTTTTGTAAATCCAAAAAGTTTTTAAAAATTATTTCTTCAAAATTGCGTCTTATTATGTGTCTTTGAAAAGAACCGATATTGAAAGTTTCATCAAAATTACTTACAAGAGATAAAATTCTTCAGATGATTGAAATTGCTCTCTAAGTAAAATAGGCAACTTCTCCAATTTTTCTTTACGGCTTATAATTTTTTGTAATTGATACTTATTATGTACACAATAACGGGGAAAACAGAAACTTAAAAGACAAGGAAAATAATTTTGATGTTTGTTTTAACTTCCTCTATCATGCAATCTAAAACAGACACGCTGTCATCGTGAATACTTCTGAAGGTTCCATGGCTAATAAATCTAGTAAATGCGAAAACTTTTTTTTATCTAAGATCAACAATCTCTCTTCTTACTCTCAATTCGTTTGAAAGAATGAATAAATCATTATCATATGGCAGTCTTTTATCGCCCCGCTGCTCACACGAAGTTCTTAAATAATCAGTTGTCAGTTCTCTATATAACTGTGTCCATTCAAAAAAATGAAGATTCTTTGTAGAATTCTGGTCCTAATATTCGTAGGTTATATCCATATTTGACGTATGTGTATTATAAAAACTTGGATTTAAAAATTTTTCACAGCAATCTATAGATATGATTCCCTACGATCTGGATGTTAACTTTTGAAATCCTGGACTCTCAAGGATTAATATGTAGATTGCTGTTATAAATTTTAGAATCCAAGATCATAAAGATTAATTCTGTTTTAATTCGAGCATCTAAACTAAAAATTAAAGCATTTTCAATTAGTCAATTATTAATTCAAAAAATCTGCTAGCTGCGCGGGCACATTCTCATCGCGCGCTGCGCGCGCAGCTCGCAAGTTTGAGCGCGCCTACAGCGCGACTGTTCGATTTTGCGCTTCGCGCTCGGTCTTTGTATTTCCCCTACATTAGTGCACAGACAATTTAAAATTATAAGTCAAAGCATCGACAGCTTTAATTTGGTGATCGTGAATTCTCTTTTGTTAAAGCTCCTTCGGCCTTAACGAACACATTCTCATCACATATCTCGTGCTTCGCACTCGATTTTGTCCAAAATGTGAAGTTTTCTTCAAAAATTGAATAATTTTTATTTACAAAATCTCAAACTGAAAAAAATCCACACTTAAGCATACAAACCTGATACTAATGAATTAATTATTTATTAATTTTTAAATGTCTCCATCCCTAAAAATCTGCCGGCTTTGCGGGCACATTGACGGCTTAGATAAAAAGAAAAAATTTACTTGCAAATATTATAAAATAGACAAAACCTCTACGTTTGAAGTGATTGTTAAATTTGTTTTTATTTTAGATTAAAAAGGAAGTTTATTTACTTAACGCTCAGTTTCTTAAGAAACAGTTTTGGTTTGACTTACTGAAAATGCTACCAAAAAATCGAAAATTCCGTATCTGATCAAACAGTGTTTGTTTTATTCATAGAAAACTATATTTAAATTTTTTTACATAAAACCAATACCTTCTCATCAGGATGAGAATGTAAAAATTTGATTTATTTATTATTTTGTAATGCCATTTTTCACGATTAAAACAAAAACTACGCGTCATATACAAAAATAATTAACAGCAAATTTTCAGATCTTTCTTGGATGGACAATTTTTGTCTAATCATATTTTTTCGTATCTTGCATAGTCTGAAAGCAAAATGGAATTTTTTTATCGTGCGTCGTTTGGCCTAAAATGTTGATTTCCGTTTTTTGGGGGGGGGGATTTTGAAAATTCCATAACTCTGATAGTTTTCTTTTTATCGAAAAAAGTCGTGCGGATAAATTGTTCAGATTTCTGATTGTTACGAACTGCCCTACATAGAATTTTGAAGTTTTGAAAAAAAATGATTTCAAAAATTTTCAAAATGCTCTAACTTTTTGAATTTTCATCAGAAATAGCTGGCTAACGAACTTGCCCTTTTCTATTAGGGCTTAAAAAAAAGTGCTAAAGCAAAATCCAATCTGATCATTTTTTCGAAAGTTATCGTGCCTACAGACAGACAGACTACAGACAGGCATTCACATTTACATTTTACCTTGGTAAAAATCGTCTTTTCTAGTTTAGGGGATCTCAAAACGTGGAGATTTGATGAGAACCGACTAAGTCAAATTTTACATAAAACCAATACCTTCTCCTTAGGATGATAATTTGCGGAATCTATTACTAACTGGCTTGTAAATTATATCACGGAAAAAATATAAACCTTCTATCGCAACAGCAGATTACTTTCCTCATTGACAAAAAAAAAACATTACTAAAATAAAGAATCATATTTTTATTTGAGACAGCTGCACACCTCATGACAATGATATTCCGTTGTCTTAAATTTATGAAAATTTTGTTGCTATAAATCAAGCAAACATAAATGTCGAACTACAGGCATTCGCGATAAATGAATTTTCACACCCTTTTAGTAGTATAGCAATTAAAATTGCTTACGCAAAGAACCAATTTTTATAAAACGTCAATTTCGCATATTTTCGCAAATTTAGATAAATCGAAAAGTTAAGTAAAAATTAAACCATTGACAGAGATAACGTTGAATCAACAAAACTAAAGTTTTGCCCAAGGATATATTCCATTTTATATGTCGCAGTATACCCACATAGCACACTTCCCGAAAAAACCTGGTCTTTTCTTAGGACTTGGTCCAAGTGGCTGGGAGAAAAACCCAGGTCTGCCCTAGATTTAGACCTATACTTAAACCTAGGTTAAAACATAGGTTCATGTCCGCCACAATTTTTTGGTTTTTAATCAAAGTAAATTTATGCGACGAATTTTTGACATAGAATTCAATTTTTTAAATGAAAATATCTCTAATTCCTACATTTAATCGAGTGAGAAATCGATTTTTTATTTAAAATTTTAATTTGTGTAAAAAAGTGGTAGACCTTTAGCTACTACTTTTTAAATTTTGTTATTTTTTTGGGGGATTTTGAAAAATTTGTGAAGAATGCCTAAGTTTTCTTAATACATTCTCAAGTGCATGCCGTTACGCAGAAAATGTATTATTTATTTTAAGTTCGAAAACGTCAATTGACATCTCGAACATGAAAAAAGTATGGCGATTGGCAAGCCGCGGCCGCCTCGCAAATTAATTCGAGGTTTCAAGTTGAAGCATTCTTATATCCTTGGCGATTAATCTATGTTGCGAGAAAGGGTAGCACTAGCGCTGCACACCGACCAAATGCGGAACTAATGCTCTCAATGGGCCTGCGCGGCTGAAGGGGCATTAGTAGAGGGAAATTTAAATTAGTACCCAGATAACTTTCAAGAGACTATTTAGATTAGGGAGCATTCACATATTACGTAACATTATTTTCGACTATTTTTAAACCCCTCTCCCCAATGTAACAGTCCGTAACATTTCCTTTGTACTCCCTCCCTTCACCGCCGTTACGTAACATTTTTTTATTATGTTTAAAACATAATACACGTTTTGTAAATAAAAAAAATGTTTTTCAAGATTAAGTATTGTCTAGAAATAAATAAAACAATATTTTGATGTAACACTGAATGCTTTTTCAATATTTTTTTTTTCATACAAATATTGAAGTTACTTAATGTAAGTACATATTAATTGAAATTCACCAATTCAAAACTATTTTTCAATACCACAAAGAATACAAAATTATATTATTAATACAATATAAAAATTTCAAATAAGTATTTATTTGTTAAAAGTTTTTGAACACTTAAATTCGAGCTGAAATTAAATTGTGAGAATTAAGAACAAGAAAATAAGTATTATCAGTTAGTTTTTAAACGTATATAAATATAAATTTTATAACATTTTTGAGAAAATTAAAAAATTTTTTTGAATATTTCAGATTTGTCAAAAAAGAATCTATAAGATTTTTGAAACTTTTTCTTATTTTATAGGATTTTACAAAATATTAGTAAAAATTCCAGCCTTTTTAAAAGATGTTTAGGACATTTAGAAGCTTGGAAGAAATCAAGAAATATTTGATAAATTTTCGGAAATGTTTACAAGTTTTTAAATATTTCTATCCTATTTAAAATGTCTTAAAATCCTGAAAATATTTTTAACCGAATCGAATTTTTCTTAAAATTTCTAAAAATCATTCAAAATGTAAAAAAAATTGACTTGTAATCTTCTAAATTTTCCCAGGACTTTTAAGAAAATTTGTTTATTCTCTTGAAACCTTTCGAAATTCTTTTAAAGTTTCTAAATATTATTTTTGAAATCTTTAAGAATCTACATTTCTAAAAATTTTGTA
Source organism: Andricus curvator (assembly GCA_932195095.1). Classification (NCBI taxonomy): domain Eukaryota; kingdom Metazoa; phylum Arthropoda; class Insecta; order Hymenoptera; family Cynipidae; genus Andricus; species Andricus curvator. The sequence continues at coordinate 32,708 of CAKNYM010049632.1, read as the reverse complement.
AAGTTTAAAATTCTTTTTGAATCTTTTCAATTCTTCTAAATATTTCTACAATTTACTTGATTTTTGTTTTGATTTCTTAATCTTACTAAATTAAAAAATTTTGCTTTAAAATCTTCTACACTCTTTTTCGAAATTTTAGTTTTTTTTTTAATTCTGCACAATTAAAAAAATGCCTTAAAATCTTTCAGATTCTTCCTTGACAATTTTTGAAATCGTTTTAAATGTTTCGAAATCTTTTTAAATAATCTCTTGAAATTAATTTTTCAAAATAAAAAGTTTTATTCTAATTTTTCCTAGGAACCTAAATTTTTTTTTCATTTTCGTGAAACCTTACAAACTTCTTAAACAATCTTTACAAGTTTTAATTCTTTTTTAATCGTTTCAACACTCCTGAATATCTTATATATAATATATAATATAATGTCAACCTTACTCAATTTTTTTCTAAAATTATGTAATCAGGCAAAATTGTAAAATTTTGCTTTAAAATCTCTTAGAGTCTTTTTACCAATTTTAGGCAATAATTTTAATTTTTTTTTCTTCATTTTTATCTTAGAATTCATTACAAGACAATCATTTAAAATTTTCCCATGAATCTTAAGAATATTGTTTTCATTCTCTTGACACCCTGCAAAATTTAGTTTACCTAAACATTTTTTAAATCCTGAAAAATTAAAAAAATTGTCTCAAAGTGTTTTTCCATATTCTTTTTCCACACATTTTGAAATCTTCAAAACTTAAAATTATTCGTTTAAAATAAAACCTGAACCATTTGAAATTTTTCCAGAAATGTTGAGAAAAATTTAATCTCCTTAAATCTTTCATACTTATTAAAAAGCATCTAATTTTTTTCGAATTCTTCAAAATAAGTTTTTGCCCATAATTTAATTTTTCTTATCTCTTTGAAAATGTAAGAAAGTTTAAAAATTGTAGTGTGGTAGCGAAATGTTAAGAACAGAATCATTTCCCATTATAAAACAATCATTTACAATTTAAATTTTTTCTTCTATCAATCATGTTTAGAAACATTTAGAAATAGATTTTATGATGAAGTAAAATTATTCATCCAGAAATTTTTGATAAAAAATTTTTGAAAAATTTGATAGTGCAGAAAATTCATAAATTAAAAATGTTACATAATCGAGTAAAAATACCCCCCCCCCCCCACACACACACACATAACAGACCGTAATGAAACGCGGCCCCCCTCCCCCCTCTTTTTAATATTACGTAATATCAAATATGTGAAGGCTCCCTCAAGTTGAAATTTTAAACACAATTAAGGGATCAAAAAGAAAGATCGAGTTCGTTAACCAGCATTTTTTAACCAGTGGTTCTGGTTTTAACCATAAAAAAAATAATCCAAAATTCAATCTTGCGGTCAGACTATATGCAACATACGAAAAAAGATCAATAAAAAAAAAGTGTAAACCAAAAAAAGAGCCATAAATTTGTTACAAATCACTTTTTGATTGGATGCGTAGTTTTTATTTTAATCGTAAAAAATAACATAAAAGTGAAAAAATTAAATTCTTTGAAAAACGACACAAGCTATGAAAAAAATGAACAGACAAAAGTTATTCACCCAAAAAAGGGCTACAAATTTTTTATAAATTTTCTATAAATTAAATGTTTAAAACATGCACAGTATTAAAATTAAATTAAAACCTAATATATGTTGACCTGCTCAGATGCAATTGAATTAATAGAATCACTGAATTATTTTCTTGTTGCTATAATTTACCATTACTTCCAGGGAAATATTATCTTTTAGTAATTATTTGAATCAATGAAATTTTTTCTGACCATTGCTTAAATACACTACCGTGCAAAAGTTTACGGCCACCTCTTTTTTGATGACTGATAAAGTTCTCTTAATTTTAATTATGTCAGAGCTAAAATTTGTTCTCTCTAAAGGGTTGAATCCTCTCAAAATTCTGTATAAAATGAGCCCAGGATGAATTTGGAAAAATTTGAAAACATCTTATCTGTAGGTAAATAAAAATAAAAATTGAGTACATATATATTTTGGGGAATTTTTATAGAAATTTTATGGTTATATGTTTAATATATTTACAAACTAGCAAAATAGGTTTAAAATGAGCACAAACAAGATCATTAACAAATATTGATTATTACGGATGCTTTTGAAAATTTAAGAAAACATTGAAATTTACACTATTTTTGCAATATCTATTTAAAAGATAGATAAATTGGCTACATGCTGGGCTCATTTTATACAGAATTTTGAGAGCATTCAACCCTTTAGGGAGAACAAATTTTAGCTCTGACATGATTAAAATTAAGAGAACTTTATCAGCCATCAAAAAAGAGGTGGCCGTAAACTTTTGCACGATAGTGTATTTTTGAACAAAGGTATGTGGTGCTAATTTCCCATTTTTTAATTATATTTGGAAGCTGTAAATGATATCATCTTTATACTGTGTGCGATACTAATTTAAATTTCCCTCTACTAATGCCCCTTCAGCCGCGCAGGCCCATTAAGAGCATTAGTTCCGCATTTGGTCGGTGTGCCGCGCTAGTGCTACCCTTTCTCGCAAAATAGATTAATCGCCAAGGATATAAGAATGCTTCAACTTGAAACCTCGAACTAATTTGCGAGGCGGCCGCGGCTTGCCAATCGCCATACTATTTTCATGTTCGAGATGTCAATTGACGTTTTCGAACTTAAAATAAATAATACATTTTCTGCGTAACGGCATGCACTTGAGAATGTATTCAGAAAACTTAGTCATTCTTCACAAATTTTTCAAAATCCCCAAAAAAAAAAAAAAATTTTAAAAGTAGTAGCTAAAGGTGTACCACTTTTTTACACAAATTAAAATTTTTAATAAAAAATCGATTTCTCACTCGATTAAGTGTAGGAATTAGAGATATTTTCATTTAAAAAATTGAATTCTCTGTCAAAAATTCGTCGCATAAATTTGCTTTGATTAAAAACCAAAAAATTGTGGCGGACATGAACCTATATTTTAACCTAGGTTTAAGTATAGGTAAACCAAAGCAGACTAAACCTAGGGCAGACCTGGTTTATTCTCCCGGCCACTTGGACCAAGTCCTAAGAAAAGACCAGGTTTTTTCGGGAAGTGTGCTATGTGGGATATATATGTTCTTGAAAAAACAATATCATGTAAGAAAGTATATCAACATGTTCTCATTTTAAACAAAGTTTCAAGAAAGATAAATTGTTTTTATTATCTCTGCCAAAGCTTCAATTGAACCTGCTATTCTAGCTCGAAATTTATCACTTCTACCGAAGCATTTCTTTTTCGAAATCTGTCAAATTTTCATTGAAACTCACTTGAATTGTCTGAAATTCTTTTAAAGTCTACTAAAAGTTTTACATAAATTGTCCTCAATTTTCTGAAATCCGTTTAATTTCCCTACACTTAACTATATTTCTGTCGAATTCCCTTGAATTTTTGTTAATTCCCTTGAGTTTAAAGTGTTCTGCCATTATATCTAAACGCGTTTGAGTTATCTCGAAAATAAGGTGATTTTTGGATTCCAAGTTTGCAAAAACCCCAAAAAATTACTCTGTTGTTTCTTAAAATTGTCAATAGTTTCGGTGATACAAGTTCATAAAAACTTGACAAGTGTCAATTTTTTTGTTGCAAAATTAGGTGCAGGTGGAACACCATGGCCAGGACAACTCAAAGAAAATTTCTATTTCATAGAATTGACGGATGGTACTACTTTTGAAAAAGAGATGGCTACATTCCCACTCGTTGGCGTACCCGACTGGCTGCAACCACCAAATCATGCGGCTGCTGTTGACTCCTATCATGTTTTCATACGATTAGATACTGGCGCGCAATTTCATTTCAGTCTCAAAACAGCGACAAATAGAAATGTGAATTACAATTTTTATCCTCATGAACCAAATTTTGTGATAATAAATTACTTGAATGGCAATTTTTATGACATTCGAGAATTCCGCACTTTTAATCCCCCTACTAAACCTTATACTAATCGCGGACCTAGGCCACCTATAAATCACGTTTTTGTGAAAATCCCAAACCACTCTATCTTATGTGCAGAGTTATTTAAATTGAGCCCGAAAGCGGCAGCAGCTGCAGCTGAAGAGGCATTGATCCGTGCTAAACGTATAGATCAGCTACTGAGAGCTTCATCTTTTAGCACATCCCCCGGAGATGTATATGTACAAGACCTTAGAAATCAGAGGAAATGGAATTAAAATCTCCAGATGTGTACGAGTACTTTCCTTAATTTAATTGTATGTTAAGGATATCTTCAAGATACCCAAATGTGTGTTTTGGAAAAGTATGTCAAATTATGTATATTAAATCCTTTAAATATATAGAAATAGCAAATGTCCTATCTGAAGTCGCTTCCATCCTTTCTACCTCTACCACACCCGCTGAGTAAACCTCTCTACGAAATATGAAGAATGCGATGAAATTCATAAAAATTCAGTTGGATTTAAAGCAGTTGAAAAATATAAATGAATTAATAAATTCAGTGAGTTTTGAATAAGTTTAGAAGAATTCAAGGGAATTCAAAACGATTTGATAAAATACCTAAGAATTCACGGTTTGTTTAAAAGACTTCAAGATGAATGAAACAAAAACTAATAAAAATCCATTGAATTGAGTAGAATTGAGTGAATTTAGAAGAATTTAAGTGAATTCAAATAATTTGAGTAAAGTGAAAAAATTCAAGAGAATTTCAAAGAATTTAAAAGAGCTACAAAAATCCAGGACAAATTAATAAGAATTCAGGGTGAATTCTCAATAAATTCAAATGAATTGCAACAAATACTTGAAAAACTCTTCAGATCTTTCAAACCCTATAAAACCCCTCACTTCTTGCAAATAAATTATTCAAAATCGTGGGATATTATTCAAATACGATGAGATCTTTGAACATTCCATGAAAGCATTTAAATCCTCGAAAATCTGATAAAATCCCTTGAAATCTTTCGAAATATCATAAAACCGTACAGTTCCTGTAAAATCGTTCTATATCTTCTGAAATTCTATGAAATCCTTAACAATCACATACAAATTTGTTCAAATACCTTAAAATCATTGAGAATCCCTTGAAGCTTTTCAAATCTCTTGAAAAATTCTTTGAACCTTTAAACAATTTTTTTTTATCTTAATATAATTATTCCTCAATAAAATAAACGTGATTTTTAATGTCTTTTCAATTCTATATTAGAGCAATTTCACCCATCACTAGTGGAATTTGTGACGTTGCAAAATATTTGCAAGTCACAATTCCTCAAATTGCAAGATTCAGACTATTTCGGTTTTTCAATTTTAAATAATTTCATTCTTTTTCTACCGCCAATCCAGAAGCTGCGCGGTTTTTCAAGACTTGGGTTCATTATTTAAGATAGTTTGAGCTTAAGAATAGATTCTGCCTGTTTTTATTCTTTATTCTATGTACTTTAAGAAAATGAGACTATCCTGAAGAATCCTGAACCCTCCAGACCTAATGAGAGACTTCAAGAAACAAATGGGACGCCTTTGTTAATTGGAATAACTCAAACTATTTCAAATTTTCCCACCAATCATACTGCTGTGTGCCAACCAGCCCTATCCGACCCCCCGACTTTTTGTACAGCAGCCGTTGTCGCTTACAAGTTCCACATGACGGGTGAACTCATCCGCTAGCCACCAGATAGCGCCTCATTCGTTCTGTTCCAGAAAAACGTTGAGTCTTATGTGTCAAAACTCTTAAAATAATAAACCCAGATAACAATGCATGCGGACGCACATGGGCGCATGGCGTGCAAGCACGATGTGTCGGCAACAATGCAAGCACAGTGACAGCACGTTCTGAGGGTAATAAGTAATCCCGCATAGTGCCCGCACACGGTCTGCATGATATGCAGCACAGCGTGCGTCTATCATGCTCGTCAGGTACTTAGGGCAAAATTTCGGCATATAGCGTACGTTGAAGAGTGTGGCACAAAAAGCGCATTATTACTATAAACATAATATAGTAGTTGTGTAAAAATAAAACTCTGATCAAATTCGCTTCATGCTCTAAATTTTTGTTATTTTCCAAGTTTATTTTACAGACAAAAAGTCGAAGTAAAAGTAAATAATTATTTTTGTTCAAATTAAATGAACATTTTTTCTTAGGTTTTGGTTCGGAAAATGGTTCACTATTTTTTACTATATTTACTATATTCAGATTTTAAATGATCGAAAACAAGTTTTTCAAGTGCACATTTTTAATCTTTCTACTTCTGTGATTTAAGTTCTTAAATCTCAGTAGTAGAACGATTAAAAACATGCAACTTGAAAAACAATTGAGAGTAATTAACTAGAATATTCAAAAGTATAGTGTTCTTTAAAATCCCTTTGTTTTTTAACAAAAGTGTTGAATAAACGTTCTGTGTTAAATAATTTAAATTGTTCGAAATAAAAAAATATTTTCAGATAAATATATATTGCTCGCTAATACATTATTTAAGAGGTAGCAGGAATAATTTTGGGTATGTCGCTTTTGGAATAAACACCTGTTGCATCATCAGTTGTTAAAGAACAACTTTCAACACGGGAGTCTCTGCTTATAAACGTCATACAATGTTTCCTGTTACTTATGTTATTTTTAACATCTTGCTTTCAATAATTATAACTCAAAACATGTGCATGCTAGCACCACGCTGGCGCGCACGTGCCGACACGCGTGCGGCGCATATGCGACGCATATGAGGACACATATGTCTGCACTCTTGCCCTCACATCGTGCCGATCGGTCGACACGCGTGCAAACACCATGCGGGCAAGGTGTGAGCAAATTGCTATCTGGGAAATAGCGGTTCTTAACTTATTGTTATGGCTTTTGGTGTTAACAGTGAGAGGTAGTGTGTTTTCATGAATCTTTTGACCATTTGAATATGGGTCGTTACAAGGGCAGGTCGTGTATAGTGCCCTTTTGTAATTCGGGGTACAAATTCTGCACAGAAAAGGGGACTCTTCTTTCAGTTCCTTCAGATTCAGATCGTCTCCTCGAATGGGAAAAAGCAATTCCTCGGCAGGCTTATACTTTACAAAGTGGGCAAGTTGTTTGTGAAGTACATTTTTTACCCGAACAAATTGTCAGGACACACGAAGTGAAGGATCCCGATGGCAAGGTTATGACGTCGGTATGTATAAGTTTTAGAACTTTTATACTTCACATATTATTAAAGAATAATTTAAATAGAAGTCAAATTAAAAATTTAAAAAAAATTGTTACACACATAAGTTAACAGAACAGGAAATGTCAGTGTTTTGTCTTTATACAAAAGTAATGTAAGAGTTTATTGTTATAAGCAATTTTATAGAACCTAAACAAGAATTATTTATTAAATTATAAAAACTAATTCTTAATTGCTTCAAAAAATGTATGTTGGAAAATATACGTTGTTTTTTAGAGAAAATTAGGCGATATGTATGTTTCCAATTTGCAAGAAAAAGATGTCTACGAAGTTCTATTTGAATTTTATGCTTTGTTTTTCAAAAACTCCGAATTATTTATAATTCTCAATAATTTTTGACCTAATTGAGATATTTATCGTTTTCTTTTTGTTTTGATAGCGTTTATCATCTTATTTTGAAATCCACAGAAAAATATAAAAAAGGTTTAAAATTGATAAAATGGCGGTTTTGCTAAATATATGAAAAGTCGCATTTTCAAAAAAACCCACACTTATATTTTTTGCCAATTTTTTGTTGAATTTTTACTTTCATAAGGAAGATATCTTGTGAGTTTTATGAGGGCTAAATAACTTTTGTGGACAGGAGAATTTTTTTTTGGATAAAATCGAATTTTCGAATTTTTCTCGCAAACAACGACAGATATGAAAAAATGTTGAGATAAAACTTTGTACGTCTAAAAAAGTTATATGCAAATAGCCCCTTGCTCTTTTGCGATATTTTTGCAGAAACTTTTCAAAAAGATTGCGAAGAATAAAAAGCTGGGATTTTCCAGAAAACATTTTTTTCATGTTCTCAAAATTTTATGAAATGAATAAAAGATTTTCTGGCAAACGGCACCTTTTCATTCTTCCCAATATTTAAACAAAGTTTCTGCTAATAGAAGAAAGACATCATATCAGCTTTATGCGGGCTAAACCATTCTTGAGGATGGGATAATTATTTTTTTCCTAAAAATTTAATTGTTGAATTATTCTCGCAAATGATGCAAAATATCGTAAAAGAGCAAGGGGCTATTTGCATAGAACTTTTTTAGACGTACAAAGTTTTATCTCAAAATTTTTTCTTATCTGTCGTTGTTTACAAGAAAAATTAGAAAATTTGATTATATAAAAAAAATTCTGCTGGCGACGAAAGTTATTTAGCCCGCATAAAACCCACAAAATATCTTTATAATGAAACTAAACATTCAACAATAAATTGGAAAAAAATATAAGTGTGGATTTTTTTTAAAGCAGCTTTTCATATTTTGTAGAAGAGCCACCGCCATTTTATTAATTTTGAAGCTTTTTTATACTTTTCGATGGGTTTCAAAGTAAGACAATAAACGCTATCAAAATCCAGAAGAAAACGATGAATATCTCGATTAGGTTATTATTAGGTTAATATTAATTATAATATTAGGATTTGTTCTTTGTTGCAGGTGGTCCTATTAACTTGTAAGTTTTGTAAAGTAACAATGTAATAATATCTGTATGCCTTGAATGTGTCACTTATGCACTTGCACTAAAAATTGTTATGTATGATAGTACTAATATTGTATGTTATTTAGTTGTGCATTTTAGACAAATATACTGAATTTGTTGATTTTGCGAATATTCACTTATTCGTTTAATTAATTTATCCCCCCCCCCTCTTTTTCAACGTATATTTTGTAAAAGAAAGTTTATTTTATTCCTTGATAACAAAATATGATACAATAAATATTTGTTTGAATTTTAGAAATATTTCTACACCAAAATTTTAATTGGCTTGTTATATTTAGCTACAAAAAAATTTCTTGTTCTTAAAAATTGAATTATTAAAATTTAGAATTTTTTAATTCCTAATTTATCATACTAAAAAATATTAAGATACTATTACATTTGCTAATTTCATTATTCAAGTTTCTATAATATTTTTATATTATAATTTTTTCTTGTTACATTTTTTATTATAATATTTCGTTTTCTCTTAGGATTTTTATTTTTTCAATAGGGTTCTGACTTCCAATTTATTATAAAATTAATTTATATTTGTTATTAATAAATGTTATTCTTAATATATAGTGCCTATTAAACATTTCATAAAAAAACACATACTTACTTCCACATGTTAAACACCTATTGTTATTAACAAACATATGTAAAGTTATAATTTTATATTAAAGTGCCATTAGAATAAATCAAGATATTGTGAATATAAATTGTTTAGCGTTTTTGAATGTTGCTTGGATTATATGACATTTTGAGAATACTGCGATATATAGCACTTTTAAAACAATGTTTTTTCAATAATCCTTTTAGATTTCAATTACTTTTATATTTTTCGAATATCAATTACCCATCAAAGAGTTGTTAGTCTTAGTTTTGCGAACTGAAATGATCGGGAATGCTTTTATTTAATATTAATTATTGACTCTTCCATAAGACCAATGCTTTTCTGGAACAGGACTATCGACGCGCCGCCCGACGGATTAGTTCATCCGTGAAGTGGAACTTGTAAGCGACAACTACTTTTCTCAGTAGTCGGATAGGGCTGGTGCCAACCTACTCATGTCCTTCTGGTCGTACCCCAATATTTATTGAACATCTTGAAATGCTACTAGGATTCGAGTTTTCGTCCGATACTTGATTTCCTAACTAACTTATTCGCCTCGGAGTGGAATTCATGATCTCTTTCATGAGGTTCATGATGCGAAACTAATTGTAGGTGGCAGCACCGAGCCGAGTACTAGAGCCGCTGCCGATGAGAGACGAAAAAAGTATGGTGCTAGGTGTACGGTTGCTTATAATAAAATATATGAGGGTAAATAATCTTTAAATATATGTTTAGTGCTTATATACGAAGGTATTTCATTCTTTTAGTGGAAATTATAGATACAATGGGATATATGGTGAACTATAGTAAACCTAACCTCACTTTGCATGTGACAGTCAGAAAAGGATTTATCAACCTTTTACGAATGCTATATGATAAATATTGTTAAAAAAGGTTGAAAAATATATTTTGTTATGTTTACAAGGTATAAATGGCACTTTATACTCATTAAAAAAACTTCTTTTATTGAAATTCGTATCTCATTGACAGAGGGTCTAGTACTCGGCTCGGTGCTGCCACCTAAGATTAGTTTTGCATTAAGAACCTCATTGGGAAGGTTTATTGTCGATCGCCGGCAATGCGAGTGGGACCTCTGTAGCTCAGACCCGAATATCACTGGCGACATTTATGGTGCTATATGGTTCCTAATTTGGATTGATTCTTACTAGGAATTTAGTAATCAGCTTGTTTGATCATATACTTCGGAGAGGATGTCTTGGACAGTAATTCAACATCATGTGGACCAAATTGGTTGACTAATTATCACCAATTGCAGCAGAGACTATTTTGGTGGACACAGTATCGTCCTTTACAGTCACATCCCTGAGAGCCTGTTTCATCTGTTTGAACTTTCCATAGTAACGCCAATCACGAAACACCATTTCAACCAATCAGGATTCAGCCGGTTGTTAAAGAAGAAAACGACGCCGGGGAAGGACTCTCATCTTTCGTCGAGCAGCTTCTGGAGCAGGACGCGTCGTCGAATATCTCGTGTACTTGGTTAATTGTAAAATCGGATATTACTATAAAGCTTTGTTCAAAACCTAGAATTGGTCTTCGGAAGTTCTCAAGATACATTGTGGATCAGTCAACTAATTATTTAAGGTAGAAATTCATTTTTGTGATCTAGAGGGAAATATTCTACGATACTGTGTGGCCCATTCTGTTTTGTGTTTGATTGGTTTCTTTTTACAACATTTGGCACACAGTTTCCGGGATATTCCTGACTGGAGTAATTTATATCTGTTTTTGTGAATGTCTGCCAACGGCAATACCACGCTGAAAACACCAGTTCTCGTAAGATCACTGAAGTTAAGCATTGTTGGGCGCGGTTAGTACTTGGATGGGTGACCGTTCAGGAATACTGCGTGCTGGTGGCCCGTCGTGGGTGTGGTGGGCCCTCATTGGTAGTAAATATCCACCTACAAATACTACCAGAATCGGGTAGTGAGGCAATGAACTTTCGAGTTGGAACTGCTAATCAATTTTTTTTTTTTTGTGAATGTCTAATATTTCAATTATCTTAATATTGTTGAACTTTTTTCACATGGCTCCCTCATGTTAATTTTTTTTTATTTTGTCCCGATATTAGTTAAATTCTGTCCCTTTGTCCCCTAATATTATTTAAGAATCTCCATATATATCATTATTGTGTTTTTGCGAATTATATTTAGAGTTTATCTTTTGTCTTTTAGTCCCAAATTATACCGTATTTTAAAATTATAATAATCCTTGAATTATCCTACGTTTTCCTGTATTTAAATAAGAAAGTAGTCCCTTAAACCTCCAGAAATATGTTTAATGTACGAATTGAATCCTATCATGTAACCCATTTGTCTGGTCTTGGAAAATCGAGACGAAAGATTAGATTTCGTTTATAAATTAGATAATTCCCCCATTTTTGGTGTGCACATTTTGTCTTTTTCTTGATTCAATTGTTTCTGCCATTCAATTATTTTTATTATAACCCCGATTGTAACGAGAAATTATGTTGTCCTAGTAAAATACATTTTATATAATCCAAAAATAATTAATTTGTTCATGATTTATATTAGATTAATTTAATTTTTTTATCCGATTTAAAGAACTAGCCCCTCTACCATTTTCCAGAGACGGGGCTGAGCTAGCCCATCCTTTGATTTCCAGTTTACTAATTCTATCTTTTGAATTTAATTTAAATTTTATGGTATTCTTCTTTTAAATTATCTCCTAAATTACTTTTGTCACCTTTGTGAATGATCCGTGGAGGATTTGGCGCCCGCAGTTATTTCATAAATAAGATAAGTAGGGAATTTAATTTTTATTAGAAATTAGTTCCGAAGTATAACTGAACTAATTTGAATAAATTGGTTCGGTTATAAATTCTACTTATTCAATTGGAGAAAAGTGATTCACTAAAGGTTAGTAGAAAATGTTTATAAATTAGATACGGGAAAGCTACAAATTGTTTCGTAACAAAAATTTATTTCTACAGGGCTGTATGCACATATAATAATGATTAAAAGAATATTATGCGAATGGGAAACGTGAAAAATATAGGTGTTTAATAAAAGATGATTGTGCAACATTTTCGGCTCAACTGAAATAACATGAAGGCAACATTTTTCAAACTTTTCAATTTACTCGTAGGCTTAGTCACCTGATCTTGGATTATAGACTTTAAGTCCTATATAATAACAGTTTCGAGGGTTGCCTCGCACTGGCCTTGTCACTAAATCGGTAACCCTTGAAACGTAAACAGCCAGGGCCGCCTGCACCGTTTCCAATTGAAATGCATAATATTGCGCAATATACTCGACTGAGTACTCGCGCACTGCGGCCCTTTCGAGGCGATAGTCTCAACCGTTTCTCGCCCTGCCGGCTGATAAGCTGCGTGGGCCAGCAGTTCTAGAAATTACAAAACCGGACACAAGAATTATTCAGACACCAAATCTATTTAACCTCATTTTATTCAATTGTATAAATGAGCATCTTTGTTAACTTGCAATAATTATTACCTCACTGAGTGAAAAGTGGACAAAAAGTTTGAGAGTTCAGAAAAAGCCGCAAATTTTTATCACTTATTTAAGAGATGATAGTTATAAACAATGATAAATTGTTTGAACAACTATGTTTGTGAACTTTCATTATTTATTACTTTACTGAGTAAAAAGTGCGTAAAAAGTTAAACATTCCAGAAAAAGCCGCAACTTTATTGCATTAATGAAGAAGACAGTTATAAACAATAATAGCTTTTTTAAATAATTATTTTTGCTGGATTGAAATAATCATTAACTCACCCTATCTGAAAAGTAGACAAATAGTTGTACATTTCAGAAAGAACCGCAACTTTCTAGCATTATACAAATTGAATATTATTAATAATAATAATAATAAATTGTTCAAACAAATACTTTTGTCGACTTTAATTGATTATGCAACTCACTCCAAGTGAAAAGAGGACAAAAAGTTGAAATTTTTTGAAAAAACCGCGACTTTCTATCTCCATTCTAAGAGAAAATTACTAAAAAAAAAGAATTGTTAAAAAAATGTGTTGAAACATCTAATTTTTAAGATAAAGTAGTATTTCATGAATTAGAAACAATTTGCACTAAAAAAACGCAAAAAAGACATAATTAGCGCAAAAAACTCGCAAAACCCATTTCTTCACTCATGATTTTTTTTGGGACCCTATAAAACAGACTTATGGGGGCGATATTTGGAAAATAATATTTTATTCGTATTCTATGGCTCATTGTGAAGAGAAATGTTGAGTATCAATTCGAGTCAGCAACATAATATTGAGGATTCTGAATAAAATTTACAAAAACTTCTTTTTTTCTTTTGGGAAATACGTGTTAAACTTCATGGGGCTTGCGCCACCTCTAAATATCTTTTTTTTTCAAAAAGGTATTAATTTTTTTATTGGCAGATATTTTCTCGCTACCCATTCCACCACCATACGATTAAAGATGTTTTGATCAAATTTCTAGTAAAAGATCAAAGGTATAAATATATTTGATATGAAATTATTATATCAGAAATTGACCAGAGAAATTACACTTTGCAGGTATTTTTATATCTCTAAACATACTTGGAGAAGAGAAAATTGAGTTTATTTTAATGAAAAATTCACATTTTTTCAATAACGAGACGATATTTGAAAAAAGTGAAAGAGCGAAGTTGTTCCACATGAAAATTAAAAAAAAAAAGTTTGCATACACTTTTCTTATCTTGCGTCTTTTTCTTGAAATTTTTGCTAAAAATGTAATCAAGTCGGTTAAAATTGTCTTTTTCTTGTAACAATACAATTTTCTAATACTTCGTAAACAACATTTTTTCAACTCACAGATTTACACATTAAATTTTTTTTTGAATATTAGAAAATATAATTGTTTTAACTGTTCCAATTAAATTTGATAAGGAACAATACAATTATAGCCTATTAAATTAAAATAAATAAAATAAAATTATATAAAAATAAACAATTAAATTGTTTCCATTGTTTTAATTTAATTTAATTAAGAAAAATACAATTAAAGTAGAGTTTATTAATACTTTAGAGAACATTTTGAAAAAGAAACAAGATAGAGAAAAGTTCTAAGAAACTTTTTTTTATAATATTTTTCAAGTGGCACAACAAAATATTATGTCCCGAAACGATTTCGTGACTGCAGCATGCACGCTTTACAGCCTTCCCGATTTGAAATGAATTCGGTCTAAATGTGATTCTATTTTGTTTTAAAATTTTAAAAAAGTATCATTTTTTATCTTAAGAGACTAAATATTCTTTTTCTCATATTAATCTTTGATTTACTGCATGAAAATAAAAATAATGTAGAAACTTGTTAACTACTGTTTTTCTCAAAAAAAGATTTATTTTATTGAAGCTAAAGTTTTGTAAGATTCTTGGAAAAATCAGTCATATATTTCTGTCACTAATCTTGAATAAAAAAGGGAAAAGGATTTTGTATTTTATTCGGGCTGAAAATCATATTTCCATTAAAACAGGCTTCAATAAGCCTCTCATTTCTTTTAAAAATATAAATTTGTTTAAAATTTATTGAAATTGAAAAATTATTTGAAATTCATTTTTAAATTATTAAATTTCTTTCTAAAAGTGATAAAATGTAAAATTTGAATTAAATTATGTTTTCATGCGAATCAATAATACTTCTTTTGGCTGCTTGTCTACACTATCAGGAAAGGCTTTCTTGTATTCCTCGTCATGAAATTTTTTTAAATGTCGGGTATTTCGCGAACTTCTCTTTTTATCCGTGTATTCAAAAATACTTCCTAGAACTTCCTTTCTCCTTCTTTTTGTCACAGATTTCGATTCAGATGAATCTTGACCAATCATCAGTTCATCACTGAGAAGATTAAATTATATGTAGATAGAGGAAAGATGGTAAATCCTCAATAATGTTTTAACGTCTGGGATAAACTATATAGAAGAAATTAAACAACACTTCCAGACCAATTATTATTTAATAAAATTTGACGTTTCGTCACCAGTCATGGAGACCTCATCAGAAATCCGTGGTTACATCTATTAAGAGAATTAAAACAGAGCAACTTCGGTCATAAATCATAGTAGTTGTATGCGTAAAGGTTTCGTAAGTAAAAAATGATCAATTATATAGAATAATTGAAGTTAGCATTTCTTCGAAAAAATCAATTTTCGTTACTCAATCTAAAGTGTTAGAAAAAGTAGAAATTGTAGTAAGTTTATTAAATTTGAAAGACCTTTGAACAAATAGTTTGAAAAGTGACAAGAAAGAGGTTAGGAAACTACAAAACAAGAGAAGTTCATAAGGATAAAATAGATATTTCTTTACCTGATTAGATAGTAGCAAACTGCTTGAAATTTATTTTTTCAAAGTGATAAAAGTATTATAATTAGATTTAAGATCCATGTTTTAAAAACAAAATAAAATTAAAGAAAGGGGCATGGTACAGACTACCATGCGGGTCCGGAGTAGACCAGGCCGTGGTAACTCAATGCTTTAGGAGTGCTCGCGTATATTCGACGGTGGCGCCATCAAACGAGCCCGCAGGTTTTCAAGATAAGATAATAGATGCTTGAGGTTATATCCAGATGATTTGTAGATAACTTAATTAAAAGACTTGATAAATTGAAAAAAACCTAATAGAAAAACAAATAGAAATACATAAATAATTACTGGAATAATTATTTACGTATTTCTGTTTGTTCTTCTATTGGTTTTTTCATAAAAACGCGTTTTAAGGAAAAGCGAAAGATAATGGAAGTACGTTTGAGAGCAGTTTTTATTTAAAACGTGTAATCATTTTTATGAATGAAAGTTCGTAAATAATACTGCTCCCTCTCTTAGTTTTTTTAACTGTGTACTGCCACAATAATCATCAGGTCGAAAATGATGACAACAAATTATATATCATTTCTCTAGGTGTATTTACACGCTCTGTCTGCTGGTCGTCAGCCAGCCAACATATCGAAATATTCATTCACACTTCCGGAAAATTCAGTGAAATATAGTAATATTTTAGTTATCTTACAGTGAGTTTCAGAAGATAACTAAAATATTACTATATTTCACTGAATTTGCCGGAGGTGTGAATGAATATTTCGATATGTTGGCTGGCTGATGACCAGCAGACAAAGCGTGTAAATACACCTTGAAACACTTCTTTACAGGTTAGGTTGTGTAAATTCGGACATGTGTTGACGTTTGGTAAACAACGAAGGAGTAAGAGAGATAGATGAAACACGTTCCCCTCAGCGACGTGTAGCGGGATGAGACATACAGAGCCATCTAACGAGCCCGCAAAACAGGACCAGAATATGTGCAGTCGCGGTTGCCTATAGTAGTGACCACGGCGTAGACCGAGTACTGGAAGGCTCAAACATACTGAATCGAAAGAAAGAGGTTTAGGCGCCAAGTTTAAATTTTTTTATATAAAATTTGAAGAAATTAGGAGAACCATTAGCATACTTTATCTAAAATCATATTATAAGCAGAATTATAAAATTTCAAATCAGTAATCTTATTCAAAGCATTCCCTAATAGCACGGAACGTTCCTGGGACGTTCCCGGAACGTTCCGCGGGAACTTTCGGAACGTTCCAGCGGAACGTTCCAGGAACGTTCCCGGAACGTGTAAAATGTCCGCCGCTTGGGAACGTTCCAGGAACGTTCCACTGGAACGTTCCAAACATAAATTAACGTTATTGTTATTATTATCAATAAATATCTCGTAAACCGTAAGTGATAGGTCAAAATCGATATCAGTTTATGATACGGATATCATATTATAGTGTAGTATATGCGGTACTCAAAACTCAAAAATGACATCCATTTTTACCTATCTCTTACGGTTTACGAGATAATTGTTGTTAAAAATAACAATAATGGAAAGTTCCCCTCAGGTCCCAGTGGAACGTTCCTGGAACGTTCCAGTGGAACGTTCCCAAGGGGCGGACATTTTACACGTTCCGGGAACGTTCCTGGAACGTTCCGCTGGAACGTTCCGAAGGTGCCCGCGGAACGTTCCAGGAACGTTCCCGGAATGTTCCGTGCTATTAGGGTTGTTACTCTAATTTTTAATATACATCATCTCGACAAAGTTTCTTTTATAATAATTTTGCTCTTTATGTAATATTTTAATGTCATCCCATTTGATATAATTTGGGTTTCCATTATGGACAAAGTGAATGTGTTTAGCAATTTCTTTATGGGCTTTTTTACAGTGATTAATATTTCTGAAATGCTCATTTTTTCTAGTCTCTAACGATCTTTTATTTTGTCCAATATAGGACATACCACAAGAACAGTCCAATTTATAAAAAACATTACACTGCTCTAATTTTTCCAATGGATTTTTTCCCAATTTGATAAAGTGGTCAAATTTGGAATCAATTCTAAAAATAGTATTAATATTAAAGTTAGAAAAAGTCTACGGATTGGTTAAGATATATCTGGATAGAAATTAAAAGATACAACTTTTTTCTGTTGATTATTATTGGTTAGATTTAACTCTAGAGATGGTTTTTTATTATTAATTTGAAAAAGTCTTATTTTAATGTGTTTTTCAATAAACTGTTTAGGATAACTATTGTAATTTAATATTTTTTTGACTAAAATTAAATTTTCATGGTGAAATGATTCATCAGAGAGAAGAACAGCTGAATCAACAAGATTTTTTACCATACCAGTCTTTTGGTGTATGGGATTATTTGACAAAAAATTTAAAGGTCTACCAGAATATGTACTTTTTCTAAACCAGTTTGTGATGATATCATGTGAATTTTTTCTAATAATTTTTAAGTTTAAATAACTGATATAATTGTCAACTTCAATCAACTTCAAATGTAAATTTTAACCTTTTGTGATAGCTATTAAAACAAGAAACAATATTTTCAATTTCGTCTTTTGGAACAATAAGAAAAGTATCATCGACGTATATATAACATGAATGGATTTTGAGCTTTAAATTTTTAAAGATTTCTAATTCGAGATCTTGTAAGAAAATTTCAGCAAGAATACCTGATATCGGAGACCCCATAGGAGTGCCGAATTTTTGGTTGTAAAATTTTTTATCAAATTGAAAACTAGTAGAATTCATAAGAAAAGAAATACCAGATTTGAAATCATTTTGAGAAATATTAGTAAAGTTTTTTATGTGACACCATCTCTTATCGATACCAGAAAGAACGAATTCTAAAGGAATATTAGTAAAAAGTGAGATTACATCTAAAGACATAAAAATATGGTTATCAGGAATTTTAATTTTAATAATAATAATAATATATATATATATATATAATATATTCAAATATATCGTAAATGAATTTCGAATGATAATTTTTATTTTTTATATAAGTTTCTCATTATAGATTTTACTAAGGTTTTATTATTATTGGTATTTGTATTATTTTTTTATTATGGTTTATTATTTAAAATTTAGCATCTACCTCGTAGATTTTCTTTTCCCTGAATAGCTTGTATCTTCTGCCATCCTTCTCCAGATTGTGTTTAGTCGTTAAATGAAATTAAAATTTTAAGCAAAACAGCATACTTCTTTTAAAGCCTTTTTGTGCAAGTTTCTTACACAATTTAACTTTTTCAACGTTATATTTCTAAATTTCCTTTCAAAAATAATTTTAAGTCCTTGGAACTCCACTTTCGAATTACTAAATATTCCAAGTATTCTAATTGGTAATTTTCTATTCATCTTTTGTGCTCACTTTTCTGTGAGTGAATTACTAGAATTTCAATATAATGAGTAGTACAATTTTGCTGATGAACTTTTGAGAGAACATTACAAAAACTTTTTATTTTATTACGAAATAATTATCTTGCTTCCAAACAATGGGATTGAATCTATTATTTCTTAAATGCTATCCAGCACTTTTTTTTGCAAATCAAAATTCTTTCTCAATTAAACAAATATCATCATACAAATAATTGTTTTAATTCAAAGAAGGTAAACGAACGTCGCCATTTAAAAATCAAACTTTTTAGTTCTTTCAAAGGTAATTTTTGCTCTTTAAGTTCTTCAAATATTTTTTTCCCAGAATATTGTGAGTCGCTGGTAGTTAGAGGCCATGGCCCAATTACATTTGAATAGTTATACATTCTTTAAAAAATTACCAAAAAAAAATTAGTGGTGATACGAACAGTCTTGACTTCACATTCTCAAACAGATTATAGCATCCACAATATACTATTAATTCACAACGATTGAGTTTTCAGATGATGAAAATATTACGTTTTCACGTTTTGAACGAAATTTACTGAAACTAGGGGACGTGGCTAGATGAAAAGGGATGGGAAAGAATAAGGGGACGGTTACCAAGAGGTTACAAATGGCAATTTCAAAATACAAAGAGGAAGAATAAAAAAGGCAGAGCAATGGGAGGAATGGTGATGGGAGTGAGGGACGAATGTATAATAGGGAAGGATACGAAAGAGATGAAAGAACGAAAAGAAGGATTAATAGTAGAAGAGGTAAAGATGGGAGGAGAGAAGTGGAAGATAGTGGGGGTTTATGTGAACGGTGATATGCAGGAGAAATTAGAGGAGATGAAAGAAATTATTGAAGAAAATAAAGAAGAGATTAGGCTTATAATAGGGGGGGATTTCAATGCGAGAACAGGAGATAGAGGGGGAAGGGAATGGGGAGGATAGAGCGGAAGAAAATCCAAAGACAAGATACTGAATGGGGAGGGAAAGAAATTGTTAAAGAGCTTGGAGGAGTTGGGATGGTTTATCTTAAACGGTAATATAGAAGGAGATGAGGAAGGGGAATAAACACGCTCATGAGGTGAAAGGGGAACGGTAATTGATTATGTGATAGTAGATGATGAGGTAAGAGAGATGGTCAAGAAACTAGAGGTAGGGGATTATATAGATTCGGATCACTTTCCCATAATAGTGACATTAGAGGGAGAAAAAAGTCATAAAAATATGGATAAAAATGAAGCAAAGGTAAAAAGAGCAGGAAAAGGGGATTGGTCAATGGAAGGAAAAGAACAGTTTAAAGAAAAGATCAGAAATATCAAAATGGGAGAGGAAAAAGTGGACGAGGAGATGGAAATAAAAAGAGGATTAGAGTTCACAAGCAAAAAAGAAATAAATAAAGGGGGGAATAGAAGTGGGTGGGATGAGGAATGTAAAGAGAAAAAGAAGGACGTCAGAAAAGAATTAAGAAAATGGAGAAAAGAAAAAAGTAGTGGAGAAGAATATAGCAGAAAAAAGAAGGAGTATACTGAGTTGTGTCATCAAAAGAAAGAGGAGGAGAATAAAAGGTTTGAGGAAGAGGCCGAGAAGGCTAGGACGGAAGAAGAGGTTTGAAAGGTAGTAAATAAAGAGAGAAAAAGAAGAAAACGAGTAAATCAGGATATTGAAATAGTAGAATGGAAAAAATATTTTATGGATTCGCTAGGAGGGGTAGAGAGAAAAGTTAGGAAAGGAGCGAAAAATGGTAGAGAAAGAGATGAGGAAGAGGACATAACAAGGGAAGAAATAGGCAAGTTGTTAGGAATAATGAAAGATGGAAAAGCACCTGGTATAGATGAGATTCCTAATGAAATCTAGAAATATGAGGGGACAGAACTAAAGGAATGGGCATGGATAATGTGTAATAGAGTATGGAGAGGAGAGGGGTGGCCAGAGTTATGGAAAGAAGGAGTAGTGGTACCCATAGTGAAGAAAGGCAAAGGGGAGAAGGTTAAAGATTATAGGGGTGTAACGATAATGCCAACATTGTATAAAGTATATGTAACTGTTTTGTCGGAGAGATTGAAGAAAGAAGTTTAGGAAAAAAAGATACAGCCACCGAATCAGACAGGGTTTAGAAAAGGAATGGGGGTTATGGACAACATATATGTTCTGAATTATCTGACAAATAAAAGGATTAAAAGGGAAAAAGGGACAATGATAGCAATATTCGTGGACTTGAAGGCGGCGTTCGACTCATTGGACATAGTCGAGATAGAAAAAGTTATGGTGAAAAAGGTGATACGAGAGGGCTTAATAAAGAGAGTATCGGAAATCTTCAGAGAGACAAAAAGCAGGGTAAAGGTAGGAGATCAAGTAGGAGACAGTTTCTGGTTAGTCAGAGGAGTAAGGCAAGGATGTCCTCTGAGTCCACTTTTATTTAATATATTAATCTCAGACCTAGAAGAAGAAATAAAGAGAAAGGGATGTGGAGGAGTGAGGATGGGAGAAGAAAAGATATATACACTGGCATACGCGGACGATATAGTGTTGATGGTAGAGGATGAAGAAGGGATGACAGGCTTAATTACAGGATTGGAGAAATACCTAGATGGGAAAAAATTGAATTTAAATTTAGAAAAGACAAAGATAATGAGGTTTAGAAAAGGAGGGAGAAGAAAGAATCGACTGGGAGATGGAAGGGAGTAAAGTTAGAAGAAGTAAAGGAGTTTAAATATTTGGGATATACCTTGCAAATGAATGGAGATCATAGAGTTCATATAAGAGAAAGGCTAAAAAAGCGGCAGGGATAATGAAACAGATATGGGGAATAGGAAAAAGAAGGTTCAAGAAAGACTGGAGAAGGAGAATGTGGTTATTTGATACGCTGGTATGGCCGGTAATAGGTTACGGAGCGGAGATATGGGTTGGAAGGAAAGAAAAGAGATTGAGAGTTTACAAGAAAAGTATATAAGGTGGACGCTAGGAGTAGAGTGGAGGACGCCTGGATATATGGCGATAGAAGAAGCACAGAGAGATAAATTAGGTACTAGAGCGGGTAAGAGAGCATGGCAATTTGAGACGAAGTTAAGGGAGGGGAAGGGAGGGGAGTTAGCGAAAAAGTGCTTGAAGGAGGTAGAAAAAAGGAGAGGGAGGGCAGTAGAACTAACAAGATGGGAAGAAGAAAGGAGGGAGTTTTTTCGTGCTAGAGATTTAGGAGAGGGAAACGGAGTAAGCTATGAAGAATTTGAGAGAAGGGACAGGGAAAGACAATTAATGGAAAGATGGGGAATGATTGAGGAATCAAAATATAATAAATGGTATAAGTTGATGAAAAAGGAAGGAGTACCAAAGTATTTAGAAAAAGGATGGGGAGAGAGAATATGGACCAGAATAGCAAGATTTAGATGGGGAAACGAGGTAATGGAGGGGATGTATTGGGAAAAAGAAGATAACAGAAAGTGCAGAATATGTGAATGGGAGGAGGAAACATGGGAACATGTATGGGACGGATGTAGGAGAGGAATGGGAGATAAAGGAAGCTGGCAAAAGAATGTGGTAAATATTCTAGGTGTTGATGGAATGGGTGAGGAGTGGATGAAGGAGTTTGAGGGGGCTAGAGGGGCGAATGAGAAAGAATGAAAGAATGGTTATGGAAAAATGACAAAATGAGAATGAGATAGAAGAGAAGTGCAAGTGAAGGAAAAAGGAAACGGAAGTCGCATAGATTAAAAGCGTAAAGATCTGTAAGTAGTTACATGTAGATATTATGTAATAGTATAAGTAGATTGAGATGCAGATGCGCTCGCTCTCACTCGCTCGCTTTCGATCGCTCGCTCACTCTTCCGACAGTAAATTGGCGCTAGATTAATATAGAAGTGAGAAGCTAGATATAAGAGTTGATGTAAATTGTTGTAAATATTTGTAAATACTAAGGATAAGATAATATAAAGTTTGTAGATTGTCTTGTGAAAAACGGAAGTCATGTAAACCCTTAGGGGACACATTATGAATAAAGAAGTAACACTTATTGTAATATGAAATGAACATTTAAGTTTCAATAGTTAAATCTCAGAAATGATAAATCCACAAAAAAAACATTTTTTTTTTCAATCATACATATTTTTTAGTAAAAGAAATTAAATCTAGGCTAACTGAAAATGGGGTAGCGTGGCACAAATATTTTTGGTGAACGCCAACAGTTCGTTATTTTCAGGTGTGTAAATAAATCTTGTTTTTCCATTCTTAAGCTATACGACACGAGGCTTTAATTTTTGTATTTACCTCCTCTATCAAGCATTCTGCAATAACACATATTGTAAACTGTAATATTCTCGAAGGTTCTATGAGTATGAAATCTGGCAAATAAGGAAAGTTTTGAGATGTGAGAAAAACAATCTTCCTGCTCCCCAACATTTTTTTTTTAAATAAATAAAGCGTGTTATCGGATGGAAGCCACTAAAATACTATATATAGCAGTCCTTCACCAAGTCAGTGTCAGTCTTCACAAAAAATTCTTGAAAAATCTGTTGAAAATCAGTTTACTATTCTCTTTCATAGTGATTATTTTTTTTTAATGAAGCCGATAAGTGGCCTCCTACACCTCACATTCGTGGGATTTCTTAAATTCACAAGTAAGTGCGATATAATGTCATAATTAATATTTCAAACAAATATTACATATAAGGCGAAGTGAAAACGTATTTTATTTTTTTAATTTGGATAGTCTCCAAAAGTTTCAGTTTGGTATCCGGATTACGCACAAAAGTTTAGCCATAAAAAATTGGTTTCTTTCACCTTTCTTGAAAACCATCAACTTCAAACACTCTCATGACCGACAATATTAATTTTTTCAAGGTTCATACTTTGAATTATTTAAAATAAAAAATTTTCTTCTTTTTTTGAACAGTCATAACTTTGATGATTTTAATGATATTAACAAGTTTTTTTTCTGAACTATGCATGATAAGACGCAGTTTTTATGTAATATTTTTTTAAAATAATTGTCCAAAGTATTTGAATTATTTAAAACATTTTTGATTATTTGAAACTGCTTTTTGTAGATAGCTTACAATGTTCTCTTGTAGTCCTGTAAGTATGAAAATGCGATATTTCTTAGTTTTTGAAAAATAATTAGAAACGTACGCCGAGACGATATACACGATTACAGACAGCAAGGGGCGATCTTTAAGCCTTTTCAACTTGATTGGTTTTGGATTTTCATCAGCCTTCGAAAACAATTTTGCAATAATTTGTTCCCTTAAAAATAAAATAAAAGCATCGAACTTTTAGGTCCCCGAAGCGGAGTTCGACTTGTCACTAAGAGAAAAGATGATTTGATTCAAATAACATTTCTTTGAATGAAAGGCCCTCAGTCAAAGAAAAGTTTCTTCGATTTGAAGAAATTTCATTACACCAAAGAAATATTTATTCTTGAAAAAAATTTGTTCAATTTGAAATAATTTACTGTATTTTTATATTATCATTGATTTAAGGAAAAAAGTACGAAGGAACCGGATTTTTACTTTAAAATAAATACTTTTTTGAGTGGTCAAATTGTTCTTCTAAAAGGGCTTCTTCTTCAGAATATATTTCGTGTGTACAGAATGCAACATGAATTTTTTCTATTTTCTCTCAAGAAAACCATTACTTTTCTTTTTAAATAAATGATAAAAATATTGATATGCTGTATTTTTCTGTACACACAGAGAATATTCAGAAGTCTGACATCGTATTTATCCGGAAATTGAGTTTAAACATTTGTTTTTGTAAAATCATCAAAGTTATGAAAGTTAAAAAAAGACCAAAATTGTGATTTTTTAATATCTCCTAACTTTCTAAATTGTTCTCAAATTGTTGTCGGGTTTTTCTTTCAACACCTCAGAGAACGGATATTAGAAGTTCGATCAAAATTACTAACAAACGATGAAATTCGTTTGACGATTGGTATTGCTCTGTAAGAAAAATAGGCAAATTTTCCAAATTTTCTTTTTGGCTTATAATTTTCTGTCATTGATACCTATTATGTACACAATGACCGGTCAAATAGAAACTTAAAAGATAAGGACAATGAGTTTAATTTTTTTTTCACTTCCTCTACCATCTAATCTAAAACACACACGTTGTAATCGTGAATACTTCTGAAGGTTCTATGGCTAATAAATCTAGTAAATGCGGAAACTTTTTTTTATCTGAGATCAACAACGTCTATTCTCTTACACTACATTCATTTTGAAGCATAAATACATTATTCTCTTTGGATGATAAGTCATATAGAAGTTAGTATATAATTATATGACGTATATTTGACGTAAGTGTAATAATATAAAAACTTGGATTTTAAAGTTTGACACACCAATCTATAGATATTACTTTTTAAAATCTGGATGTTAACTTTTAAAATCCTGGATAGATTGCTGTCCTAACTTTTAAAATCAAGCACCTAAACTGAAAATTAAAGCATTTTAAATTAGTATATTATAAATTCACAAAAAATGTGTATGATATTTAATAATAAAAAAAGACAATGTGTAATTTATTACTCATTGGAAAGCTTTCTGATATGGACACATCTTATTCTGAGGGTTTCGAGGGTTTCAAATATACACAGTGTTGAAAAATAAAAGAGTGAACATTGTAACAACCTTGAAGATGTAACTTTCAAAATAATTCAAAGCCTCGAAAATCAGAAAATCTCCAAATGAGAGACAATTAAAATATTTTATTCTTCCACATTGAAGCCATCAAAAATTGGACAATTTTTATTCAAAAGATTTCAACCTGAAAAAATTCATACCTAAGCATACAAACCTGATACTTATTAAATAATTATTTATTGATTTTAAAAGGTTTCCATCCCTAAGAGGAGATATTTTTTTTATTTCGAGTACATAGAATTGAAGTTTTAGCAGAGGTAACGTTGTTCAAAACATTTTTTCGCTCCAGCGTTATCTCTGCCGAGGCCACGATTTATTACAGATTGTAGTAAATTATTAAATTAGAAGCATGCTCTATATTGTGCGGAGTAGATTACTAACCGGTTTGTTTTTCGCGCTCACAAAATATGTTTGAATAAAAACAGAATTGTTTATTCTTACAATCTTCCACAGTTGAATATTGTTATACTTTTTATAGTTATATTTCTAAAATCTTTGATTAGAAATTGATCATGTTTAATTATATTAATCATAGCATTTTTGTAAATTATATCAAGGAAAAAATATAAGCTTCATGTTGATACCAGCAGATTACTTTACTTATTGAAAAAGATAACTAAAATAAATAGTTGTATTTTCATTTGAGACAGCTTCACACGTTATGGCATGGATATTCCGTTTTTTCTTAAATTAATAAAAATGTTGTCGTGACATTGAGAGAACAGGTGTAAAACTTTAGGTTATCGCGATAAATAATTTTATGTGACTCCGGTGCATTAACGCGTTTTTATGCGACAGCGTAGAGTATCGTAATGTTGTACATTACGATACAGCGGACGATCACTCTTCACATTACACTCCGCTGTATCGTAATGTACAACATTACGATACTGTACGCTGTCGCAACAAAACTTGTAAATGCACCGTCGTCACATAAACTAATATATGCGCCTCGGCGCATAATATACTATTTTATGACACATGCATGATTTCAGCCCTTTTCGACGCCTATGAAGCGGGGCTAAAGCTCTACTTTTTAAGTAGTTTTTACTCCCTAGGGACTAAAATGTGACGTCAGAGGTGAATAATGAAAATTATGCATCTTTGAGCTCGCATTTTATGGTTAGCAGCCCACTCACCGTAAAAACGGTGAGGAAATTTTGGTTGCAGATAATAGAATTTTGCGGTTATTTATGGAAAGTTACCATATATACCTGTAAAACTACCATAAATGACCGACATTGTTCATAAATTTCCGGAAATTTATGGAAATTTCTAAAAATGAATTTTGGGCAATCCATGGTAAGTTACCATATTTACCTGTAAAATTACCCTAAATGACCGAAATTTTTCATAAATTTCCGGAAATTTATGGAAATTTTTGAAAATGAATTTTTGCTAAGTTACCATATTTACCTGTAAAATT
>CAKNYM010049631.1:161054-183361 GCA_932195095.1 Andricus curvator | reverse complement strand
TTTAAGACATTGAAGGTTTTATAAAGTTTTTATATATTAAGAAAGAACTAGAGTCTCATACGCGCGCTCCGCGCGCGACCAATTTATTTACATGTATTTATTTTATTTGGAAATGAATTTCAATAAAATACCATGAAATTAACTTTTACTTCAATAATTTTGATTTGTACACGGCTTCGCATGGATACCATCTCACGATGCAGAATAAATAATTATGTAAAAAAATTGAGCCTATTCGTTGAAAAATAGCCAGACTCTAAATTTTGTAATCGAAATTGTTTAAATAATTAATAATTCTTGTAAATTTACAAAACATAGTAAAGAGTCACCGGAAAGATAATCTTAGTTGACTACGCCAACAAATTGTTCTGAATGTGTTCATGAAAATTGTTTAAATAATTAATAATTATTGTAAATTTTCAAAGTATCATAGGAAAGAGGTATTTGAAAAACATTCTTTATTGAGTCCGTAAACAAATTGAGCCTATTCTTTAAAAAATAGCCAAACTCTTGATTTGTTTATCAAAATTGTTTAAATAATTATTCATTCTTTGAAATTTGCAGAGCATTATAGCAAAAAGTCACTGCAAAGATATTCTTACTTAATTCTATAAAAAATGGAGCCTATTCGTTAAAAAATAGCCAAACTCTCAGTTTTTAAATTAAAATTGTTTAAATAATTGAAAATTATTGTAAATTTAGAAAGCAACATAGATAACAGTCATCGAAAAGATATTCTTAGTTGAATTCGTAAACAAAGTGAGCCTATTTGTTGAAAAACAGCCAAACTCTGAATATGTGTATGAAAATTGTTAAAATAATTAACTATTATTGTAAATTTGCAAAGTAACATAGGAAAGACTTATTTTTAATACATTCTTTTTGGTTCTGTAAACCAATTGAGCCAATTCGTTAAAAATAATGATATTACAAATAATAATTCTTGTAAATTTACAAAGCAGCATATAAAATAGTCAGCGAAAAGACATTCCTAGTTGACTCCGTTTACAAATTCTGCCTATTCCTTGAAAAATAGACCAAATCTGAATATTTTTAGAAAAATTGTTAAAATATTTAATAATTATTGTATATTTGCAAAGTATCGTAGAAAAGATTTATTGGGAATACATTCTTTCTTGATTCCCTAAACTAATTGTTCCTATTCGTTGAAAAATGACCGGGCGCTTAATTTGTTTATGAAAATTCTTCAAATAATTAATAATTCTTGATAATTTGCAAATCATTATAGAAAAAAGTAATCTGAAAGATATTCTTACTTAATTCTGTAAAAAAATTGAGCCTATTCGTTGAGAAATAGCCAAACTTTTAATTTTTTAATCAAAATTGTTGAAATAATTAATAATTCTTGTAAATTTATAAAGCAACATAGAAAAGAGTAATCGGAAAGATATTCTTAGTTGACTCCGTAAACAAATTGTGCCTATTCCTTGAAAAATACCCAAACTCTGAATATGTTTATGAAGACTGTTTAAATAATTAATAATTATTGTAACTGTGCAAAGTATCGTAGAAAAGAGTTATTGGCAATACATTATTGGTGATTCCGTAAACAAATTGGGCTTATTCGATGGAAAGCGGCCAAACTCTTAATTTGTTGAAATAATTGATAATTCTTGTAAGTTTGCAACGCTTCATAGAAAAGAGTCATCGGAAGGATATTCTTAGTGAATTCTGTAAAATAAATTTACCGTATTCGTTGAAAAATAGCCAAACTCTTTGTTTATGCAAATTGTTTCAATTATTAATAATTATTGTAAATTTACGAAGCAACATAGAAAAGTTTCATCAGAAAGACATTCGTAGTTGACTTTGTAAACAAACTGTACCTATTCCTTGAAAAATAGCCAAACTCTAAATATGTTTATGAAAATTGTTAAAATAATTAATAATTATTATATATTTGCAAGCTATCGTAGAAACGAATTATTGGAAATACATTCTTTCTTGATACCCTAAACTAATTTATCCTATTCATTGAAAAAAGGACAAGGTCCTTCTGAAAAGTTAAACAAAAATGTAAAGTTGGTTTTTAAATAAAAAAAATAACAAAATTTATTATAAAAAATCCAAACACAATTAAAAAATAAATGGTACCAAAAATTTCGAAAGTTTCAAATATTTCGAAATATAATTAAACTATGACTAAAACGTTACATCGAAAATGAATCTTTCAAAATACGAATAAAATATTTAAAATGTTAATTAAAAGCCTTATTTTTAAAAAATGCGTGAAAGGAATCGTATATATACCGAAGTATAAATGCATAGACTTCCACTAAGCTTCTTATGAAAACAAACATCTCGAGTTCAAATAAACACAGATCGCCCATCGTCGATGAGATCGCCGTATGGTTAACTAAGTAACGGTAACGGTAACTAGACGACGAATACCAACTTTCAAAGCTAGGATATACAGTAAAAATGTTGATTAATTTAATAAATTAAAAATAATAATTATTTATTATCATTTTAACTTTACAATATTTAAAATTGATTGAAAAATAAAACATAAATAATGAAAAATGAAATTACTTGAAAGTGATAGATATTATTAACCTAATGTTAAAATCCCATATACAATATTCAATATATTTGAACTTTGTAAACCTCCAGTGTCTTATAATGTATTCCCTGTAGAATCAGATAGTCTAAAACATTATTCCATAATAATTCCTGAAAGACATAATCATTAAATATTTCAAGACTTCCTTACATGTATTGGAAGTCTTTCCTTTAGGCGTGAATTTTTGAAAAAAAAATCAACCCAAACCTCCTAATAGCGAACGAAACCGAATCGTGAAGTCGGGCCAACTCGGCCCGAGCTTCGGGTTCGTGCTCGTGCATTTTCGGCTTTACACGAGGCTGACCGAGTTCAGCAAAGTGGGGGAACCTTCCCCGTTCATTCTTGGCTCGCTTTTCCTCTCGCCAATTTTTAGGTCGTTTTTGCTCTCGCGCGTTTTTACTTCGCTTCTGCCTACGTTATT
Source organism: Andricus curvator (assembly GCA_932195095.1). Taxonomy (NCBI): domain Eukaryota; kingdom Metazoa; phylum Arthropoda; class Insecta; order Hymenoptera; family Cynipidae; genus Andricus; species Andricus curvator. The sequence continues at coordinate 180,356 of CAKNYM010049631.1, read as the reverse complement.
GTTTTCGTTCGCTTTTGCTCTGAGCGTTTCAATTGACAAAATGATCAAGGGACTGGAAATAGTTTTTTAATTCCTTGTAATTTTCAAGATCTGTAAAAAATTTCCAAAAAATATTTTAAAGGTTTTAAAATATTTTAGGTTATTTAAAAAGATTACAAAGAAATTTTTCATAAATTTCAGTAATTTAATGGGATTTCAAAGGATTTGAAATATTTGAGGGTATTGTAGATTTCCAAGCATTTTCAAGACCTTTAAAAAGTTTCAAGGGATTTAAAAAGGTATCAAAGGATATTAAATATTTTAGGAAAATTAAAAAGATTCTTAGAACTTTTTTTATTTATTTCAATAGCTTGAATGGATTTCAAATATTTTCAAATATTTTAGAGTATTTAAATAGATTGTAAGGCATTTTCAAGAGATTCAAACAATTTCCAGGGATATCCAAGGATTTTAATAATATTGAGGGATTTAAAAAAATTCCAGAGATTTTCAAATGTTTTTTGCAATTCATTTGGAATTCGCCCTGAATTCTTATTAATTTATCCTGAATTCTTTGAAATCATTCTGAATCCTTCTAAATTCACACAATTTCACTCAATATGGTGGATTTTTAAAAAGTTTTTATTTAATTTCTCTTAAAGTCTTTTAAACTCACCTTAAATTCTTAGGCATTGCATCAAATTCTCTTTAATTTTTCTAAACTCGTTTCAAACTTACTCAATTCAATTAATTTTTTCGTATTTTTGAATTGTTTTAAACTCCCTTGATGGTTTTTTAAATTCAGTTTGATTTTTCATGAATTTCATCGAATTTTTCTAGTTTCCCTCAAATTCCTCTACACTAACTCAAATTTTATTGAAATAAATGGAATTTTTTCGATTAAATTTTTTTTCCAATTCATTTGAATTCTTTTGAATTCAACTTGAATTTTTTTGTAGACATTAGTCACTTCCTTGGTTAGAAATAAGTAGAGTCTCAAAGATTTAAAAAGATTTCAAATTAATTTGTGGAAATTACCCTGAATTCTTATTAATTTATTCTGCATTCATTTAAATTCTTTGGAATTCTCTTGGATTTTTTCAATTGACTTGAATGTTTTTAATTTTCTTGAGTTTTTCTAAATTTACGCAGTTCTACCTAATTCAATGGACTTTTTTGATTTTTAAAAAATTTTTATTTAATTGATCCTGAAGCCTTTTAACCTCACCTTGAATTCTTAGGCATTTCATCAAATTCTTTTGAATTCGCTGGAATTTTTCTGAGCTCATTTTAAAGTTACTGAATTCAATGAAGATTTTTTATATTTTAAAATTGTATCCTATTCATTTGATTTTTTTAAATTCTTCTTGAATTCGTATGAATTTCATGTCGAATTTCATCGAATTCTTCTCGTTTACCTTAAATTCCTCTAAATTCATTCAAATTTTAGGGAAATCAATAGAATTGTTTCGATTTAAAAAATGTTTTCAATACATTTGAATTCTTTTGAATGTAACTTGAATTTTTTTAAAGTATTATGAATTTATCCTGAATTTGTTACCCTTTGAGGGCGAAAAAAGTACCCTATGAGCGTGACAAAAAGTACCCTTTGAACCCTATATTTTATATATTTTTATTAAAAAGTCATACTTTTTATTTGAAATATCTACTATTATATTATTTGTTGAGAATTCATATTGTTTGGTAGAAAATTAATCTTTTTGGTTAAAAATGCCTTTTTTGGTTGAAAAATAATTTTTTAAACTAAAACGTAACTATTTCATTTTTGGCTGAAAATTGATATTTTTAAAATTGAAAATTCAATTACCTGCGTAAAACTTGAACCACTTTGTTAAAAATTTGTTTGAGGGTTGATCTCTTTGATTGAAAATTTAAATATTTTGCTGAAAATTCTTTTTTTTTCATTTAAAATTTACTTTTTAACCTACAAATATAACTTTCCCATTTTTTTTTTTCGCTGAAATTTAATCTTTTTAAGTCAAAAAATTGGTCTTTTATTGGTAGGAAACTAATCCTGTTGGTGGAAATTTTCTCTCTTTTGATTACAACTGCAATTTGTTGGTTAAAAATGAACTTTTATGTTGAAAATTTGTTGTTTTTTTTGTTTGTTAAAAGTTGACCTACTTTATTAAACATTCATTCTTTGGTTGCAGAATTGCAGATTCATTATTTGAGTTGAAAATTCATCTCTGGTTAAAAATTCAGCTATTAAGTTGACATTTTTTTACTGAAAATTAATCATTTTTAGTCGAAAATCAAATTATTTGTTTGCAAATTGGTTTATTGTGTTGAAAATTTGTCTTCTTTGATAGAAAATTAATTTTCTTTGTTGAAAATTTAACTCTTTGGTTGAAAATTTAACTATTTTGTTGAAAATTCTAGACACCCTGGCTAAGGTTTTTGTGTATACGCCAGATTTCAAAGTTTACAAAATAATTCGAAAGATTTCCAAATATTTCAATATATTTCAAAGACTTTATAATATTTAAAAGGATTTTGAAAATTTCAGAAAGATTTCACGTATTTCAAAGACTTAAAAAGGGTGTGGACACTAGATTTCAAAGATCTTAAAACTTTCAAAAAATTTAAAAGATCTCAAAGATTTCAAAACAGTTCAAAGATTTTAAACGATTTCAAAATGTTTTGGAAGATTTCAAAGATTCAAAAAAGGCGTGTAAACTAGATTTAAGAGATTTTACCAAAATTTCCCAAAGATTTCGAGCATTTCACAAAGATTACAGAATAAATATAGAGATTTAAAGGCACTTTTTCTAGACTGGTGCCAATTATTTATAGATTGCAATTAACAGACTTTAATATTGTGAATAATTCTACAAGTTTTTAATTTCTTCGCCGCTAATGTAGAATTTTAATGTATTCATTTTTTTGTGATATTCAATTTACAAATTATAAAAATTATTAGTTGAAAATTTCGATGTTAATTCAGTTTCAGAATTAGAATGAGCCATGGCCATAAGATTTGAAATATTTAAATGATTTCAACGTATACAAAAGATTTCACAAACAAAGATTTAAGAAAGATATTCACAAGTATTTCAAAAAGGCGTGTACACCAGGCTTCAAAGATATCATAACGATTTTAAAACTTTCAAACGATTTCAAAGGTTTTAAAGATTTTACAAATATTTCAAAAATTTCATGAAATTTTCATAAAGATTTAAAAAGAATACAAAATTTGCAAAGATTTCAAACAGTGTACAGTATATCAGATGTCGAAGATTTCAAAACATTTCAAAGATTTTAAACGATTAGCATTTTTCAGAAGATTTAAAAAAATTTCACAAGGATTTTAAATATTTTAATGATTCTAAATGAATACAAAATATTTCAGAAAGATTTCACAAATGTTTCAAAGAGTTCATAAAGATTTCAAAACATTTCAAAGATTTTAAACGATTTCAACATTTTTCAGAAGATTTAAAAAAATTTCCCAAGGATTTTAAATATTTTAATGATTCTAAATGAATACAAAATATTTCAGAAAGATTTCACAAATATTTCAAAGAGTTCATAAAGATTTCAAAACATTTCACAAAGATTTCAAGGATTTGAAATATTTTACGAAAATTTTTAAAGAGTTCAAAAGATTTCACAAATATTTCAAAAATTGTAAACGATTTCAAAATGTTTTGGAAGATCTCAAAATATTTCACAAAGATTTCAAAGATTCAAAAAAGGCGTGTACACTAATTTTAAGAGATTTTACAAAAATTTCTCAAAGATTTTAAAACTTTCAGCAAATTTTAAAAAGAGTACGCACACCAGATGTCAAATATTTCAATTTATTTCAAAGATTTTAAACGATTTCAAAATAGTTTAGAAGATTTCAAATGATTTCACAAAGATTTCAAATATTTAAATGATTCTAAATGAGTACAAAAGATTTCAGAAAGATTTCACAAATATTTAAATGATTTCAAAACATTTCACAAAGATTTCAAGGATTTCAAATATTTTACGAAAATTTTAAAAGATTTCAAATATTTTAATGATTTCAAATGAATACAAAAGATTTGACAAATATTTCAAAGATTTTAAACGATTTCAAAATGTTTTGGAAGATTTCAAAAGATTTCAAAGATTTAAAAAAGGCGTATACACTAGATTTAAGAGATTTTACCAAAATTTCCCAAAGATTTCGAACATTTCACAAATATTTCAAAAATTGTAAACGATTTCAAAATGTTTTGGAAGATCTCAAAAGATTTCCAAGATTTCAAAGATTCAAAAAAGGCGTGTACACTAATTTTAAGAGATTTTACAAAAATTTCTCAAAGATTTCGAACATTTCACAAAGATTTCGAATATTTCACAACAATTTTAAAACTTTCCAAAGATTTTAAAAAGAGTACGCACACCAGATGTCAAAAATTTCAAAATATTTCAAAGATTTTAAACAATTTCAACATTTTTCAGAAGATTTAAAAAAATTTTCACCCGGATTTTAAATATTTTAATGAATTCAAATGAATAAAAAAGATTTCACAAATATTTCAAAGATTTCATAAAAAATTTAATAAAGATTTCAAAAGAGTGCAAGAATTTAAAAGATTTCAAAAACTTATAAACCAGATGTCAAAGATTTCAAAACATTTCAAAGATTTTAAACGATTTCAAAATGTTTTAGAAGATTTCAAATGATTTCACAAAGATTTTAAATATTTCAAAGAGTTCATAAAGATTTTAAAAGATTTCAAAACATTTCACAAAGATTTCAAGGATTTCAAATATTTCACGAAAATTTTAAAAGATTTCAAAAGATTTGAAATATTTTAATGATTTCAAATGAATACAAAAGATTTCACAAATATTTCAAAAATTTTAAACGATTTCAAAATGTTTTGGGAGATCTCAAAAGATTTCACAAAGATTTCAAAGATTCAAAAAAGGCGTATACGCTAGATTTAAGAGATTTTACAAAAATTTCCGAAAGATTTCGAATATTTCACAAAGATTTTAAAACTTTCAAAAGATTTTAAAAAGGGTACGCACACCAGATGTCAAAGATTTCAAAACATTTCAAAGATTTTAAACGATTTCAAAATGTTTTAGAAGATTTCAAATCATTTCACAAAGGTTGTTAATTTTTTAATGATTATAAATGAATACAAAAGATTTCACAAAGATTTCAAAACGTTTCACAAGGATTTCAAGGTTTTCAAAGATTTTACCAAAATTTTAAAAGATTTCAAAGATTCAAAAAAGGCATGTAACTAGATTTAAGAGATTTTACAACAATTTCCGAAAGATTTCAAATATTTCACAAAGATTTTAAAACTTTCAAAAGATTTTAAAGATTTTAAAAAGGGTACGCACACCAGATGTCAAAGATTTCAAAACATTTCAAAGATTTTAAACGATTTCAAAATGTTTTAGAAGATTTCAAGTGATTTCACAAATATTTTAAATATTTTAATGATTCTAAATGAATACAAAATATTTCAGAAAGATCTCACAAATATTTCAAAGATTACTAAACATTTCACAAAGATTTCAAAGATTTTACCAAAATTTTAAAACATTTCAAAAATTCAAAAAAGTAGTGTACACTAGATTTAAAAGATTTTACAAAAATTTCCGAAAGATTTGAAATATTTCACAAAGATTTTAAAACTTTCGAAAGATTTTAAAGATTTGAAAAAGGGTACGCACACCAGATGTCAAAGATTTCAAAAGATTTTAAAGATTTTAAACGATTTCAACATTTTTCAGAAGATTTAAAACATTTTCACACGGATTTTAAATATTTTAATGATTCTAAATGAATACAAAAGATTTCAGAAAGATTTCACAAATATTTCAAAGATTACAAAACATTTCACAAAGATTTTACCAAAATTTTAAAACATTTCAAAAATTCAAAAAAGTCGTGTACACTAGATTTAAGAGATTTTACAAAAAATTTCCAAAGATTTCGAACCTGTCACAAAGATTTCGAATATTTCACAAAGATTTTAAGACTTTCAAAAGATCTCAAGGATTTTAAAGATTTTAAAAAGTGTACGCACAGCAGATGTCAAAGATCTCAAAACATTTCAAAGATTTTAAACGATTTCAATTTTGTTTAGAAGATTTCAAGTGATTTCACAAAGATTTTAAATATTTAAATGATTCTAAATGAATACAAAAGATTTCAGAAAGATTTCACAAATATTTCAAAACATTTCACAAAGATTTCAAGGATTTCAAAGATTTTGCCAAAATTTAAAAAGATTCCAAAGATTTCAAATATTTTAATGATTTCAAATGAATACAAAAGATTTCACAAATATTTCAAAAATTGTAAACGATTTCAAAATGTTTTGGAAGATTTCAAAAGATTTTAAAACTTTCAGAAGAGTTCAAGGACTTTAAAGATTTTAAGAAGGGTATAGTAAACCAGTTGTCTAAGATTTCAGAACATGTCAATGATTTGAAACGATTTCAAAATTTGTTAGAAGATTTCAAATATTTTACTCATTTCAAATGAATACAAAAGACAAATATTTCAAAGATTTCATACAAATTTCATAAAGATTAAACACTATATTTCAAAACATACCGAAGATTTTAAACCAATCTGTGAACTTTTTTAATGATTTTGGATAATTTTGGAATAATAATGTTTTTTTTGTGTTGTTCTTTAAGAGCTTGAAGCCGCTACGTCAACAACTCAGTCTGAAACTCCGGTTGCTAGATTTTCCTCCACGGAACCTTCTGAGTGGACAATTGAAGATGTTATACAATATATTGCGGTTACAGATCCAGCTCTTGGACAGCACGCTGATCTCTTTAGGAAGCATGTAAGTTTTATTATTAATTATTTCATTAATTTACTCTCAGCAGAGATTTAGAAAATTGGACAATATTTCTTGGTAGTTCGTACAATCAGGCTGGAGACCCAAAATTCGGACAGAGCCCATTTGATCGCCGTCGAATTGTACCCTATATTCAGTTAAGGTCCCTAAAGTACCCTATTTTCAAGATTTGGTCCCTATGGTACCCTATTTGCAGCCCCTTAATGGAACTTCAAAAAAATGTATAATAAGATCAAAGCTTCCAAGGGCATTTTTAAAAAAATAGCAAAAATCAGAGAATTCCTGTAAGAAGTAACTGTAAAAAAATAATCAGGGCTGCCACACACAGTCACTATTAGTCACTTTTTTCTCAAATCATTTCTTATTCATTTTTTTAAATGAAAAGATCACATTAGTCACTGAATTTTCTTGAATTCTTCTGATATATTTCAGATTATTTTTAAAGATTCTGAGAAATTTGTAATAGTTTTCAATAATTTGAAGGGATTTTTAAGATTTTAGGGTATTTTTAAAACTTCTAAGGCATTTTCAAGATCTTTTAATTTGAAATATTGTAGGGAATTTTTTATTAATTGGCATTTTCAAGAGCTTGGGCAAGTAATTTTTAATGGTTTTTAATAGTTTAGTGGGATTTCAAAGAATTTGAAATATTTTAGGGAATTTCAAAACAATCCAAGGAATTATCAATTAATTTAATTAATTTGAAGGAATTTCGAAGCGTTAGAAATATTTTAAGATGAAGAATTTTCTAGAATTTCGGAAGATATGAAACGATTTTACAGGATTTATAAGGTCCTAAGATATTTTAAAGGATTTCAAGATTTCCGAGGATTTCAATGACTTTAAGGGATTTTAAAACTCTCAATGTATTTTAATAAATTTTCCAGGATTTCAGGAAATATCATGAAATTTCACAGGGATGTTATAATATTTTAGTGGATAACAAATTTGTTCACGAGAAATGAGGTATTTTGTAGGATTTTAAAGGATTTGAAATATTTTAGGAAATCTTAAAAGATTCCAAGGAATTTTTAATTGTTTTTAATAATTTCAAGAGATTTAATAACATTTTAGTGGATTTTAAAGAATTTATTCAAGAAAAGTGAGTTATTTCGTAGGGTTTTAGAAATTTGAAGAGATTTAAAATTCCTGGAATTTTATTGACCGGGAAAAAACCGGGAAATGACCGGGAATTTAATTTATAAACCGGGAATTTACTTCTGATCATAGCAAAATTCAAGAAATATAATTTCACTTGGAACAGGGAATGTTTTACATAGAATGGGAATTTTTTAAAGGAATTATAATTCGGATTGAGAAAAAAGGAATTTTTAAAAATCCCTCTTTCAAGTCAGAATTCGTCACAATTTGAAAGTTCCCTCTTCTAAATTTTAGGTAATAAAAGTACTTCAAACAGTTTTCAGAGTAGAAGTAGAATTTCAAAGAAGAAATATTTCTGAATTATAATAGAAATTTTTTTTTACATTGTTCGTTGCGAATTCATCGTTTTTTAGTTAGAAATTGAACTACTGGGTTAAAAGTTAAACTTTTCTTAAAAATTAATTTATCTTTTTTTGATGAAAATTCAACTATTTGATTGAAAATTGATATTTTTCATTTAATAATTAAACTATTTGTTTGAAAATGTATGTACTTTGTGGAAAATTCATCTATTTTTGTAGACAATTAAACTTTATGGTTGACAATTCATCTTTTTGGCATAAAATTAAACTATTCCAGTTAAAGATTCATCATTTCAGTTGAAGATTCATCATTTTATTTGAAAATTCACCAGTTTGGTTGAAAATTAATTTCTTTAAACGAAAATTTAACTGTTCCATTCTGAGTTGAAAATTAAAATTTTCAAGTTCGGAATTCCAAAATTTGGATAAAAATTTGTCTTTTTAATTGAAAATTAAACTTCCGATGAAAATTCATGTATTTTGTTAAAAAATCGATTTTTTTGTTGGTAAAAAATTATCTTATTTTTCTTTGAAAGTTAATCTTCTTGTTTAAAAATTATTCTTTTCGGTTAAAAATTGAAGTATTCCAGTCAAATATTTATTATTTTAGTTGAAAATTCATCTTTTAGGTTTGAAATAAAATTATTTGGTTGAATGTTAAGCTCTTTTGTTAAAAATTAATTTTTTTTTCAGTTGAAAATCCATCGTTTTAATTAAAAATTCATTTCTTTGGTTGAAAAATGAGCTGTTTGATTGAAAATTTGTTTTTTCTTTGTATGTTTTTTGGTTGAAAATTTTTTTTTTTTTCAACTGAAAATGTAACTATTAATCCAGTTGAATATTTCATAATTTTTGTTCAAAATTCATGTCTTTGGTTGAACATTCATTTTTGACTAAAAATTTGATTATTCAATTTTTGGTTGAAAAATTATCTTTGTTAGTTGAAAATTCGTCTTTTTTGGTAGAAATTAATCTTCTTGGTTGAAAATTAATCTTTTTGGTCAAAAATTCAATTATTCTAGTTAATGATTCATCATTTCAGTTAAAAATTCATCTTTCTGGTTTTAAATTCAACTATTGCAGTTAAATATTTACAATTTTATTTGAAAATTCATCACTTTGTTTGAAAATGTAACTATTATTCTGAAAGTTAGTTTTTGTTGTTGTTAAAAGTTGTTTTTTTTTGTTGAAACTAATTTTTTTAACTGAAAATTTAACTTATTCCAATTGAAAATTCCATAGCTGTTGTTGAAAATTCATCTGTTTGGTTAAACATTAATTTTTTTAACTTGAAATTTAATTATTAAAGTTTTGGTTGACAGTTTATCTTTTTTTAGTAAAAATTAATTTTTTGGTTTGAAAATTGAACTATTTCAGTTAAAGATTCATTGTTTTAGTTGAAAACTCTTATGTTTGGTTTACAAATAATTTTTTAAACTAAAAATGTTACTATTCCATTTTCGATTGAAAATTATTATTTTTTCAGTTCAAAATTTAACTATTTGGTTGAAAATTTGTCTTCTTTTATTAAAACTTCAAACCTTTCTTTAAAAGTTAATGTATTTGGTTGAAAAATTGTATTTTTGGGTGGAAAATTAATCTTTTTATTTAAAATGTAATCTTCTTTAAAAATTCGTCTTTTTGGTTGAAAATACGAGTGTTTCAGTTAAATATTCATCATTTTAGTTGAAAATTTATCTTTTTGGTTTAAAATTTAACTATTCCAGATAAAGATTCATAATTTGATTTGAAAATTCATCACTTTGGTTGAAAATTGAACTATTTTATTGAAAATCCGTTTTTTTTTGTTGAAAATTAATTTTTTCAACTGAAAGTTTAACTATTCCATTTTTTTGTAAAAAAAATGATATTTTTTAGTGGAAAAATTAAGTATTTTTTTCAAAATTCATTTATTTTGCAACGTTTTTCTCTGTTGTGTTAAAAGATGTTTAGAACGAACGTCATGAATTAAAATAAATGTTTGCGTTTTGCGGCAAATATAAATATGTTACTTTGAGTTGACCGGGAAAATTGAAAAACTTGACCGGGGAAAACCGGGAAATGACCGGGAATTTGAAATCGTCCGCCGAATCTCCATCCTGATTTGTTAATTTTTTTAAGCTGCGAAAAAGAACCACTTTTTGACTGCAAATCAAAATTGAACAATTGAGAAAAAATTGATCACGGTCATGGAAATTAAAAAATTCGAACTCTTGAAAATAAATTTTTTTTTAATTTGAAGTTATAAAAACTGAACCGCAAATTAAAAGACTTAAAGTGGAACACTTTTGAATTTTAAACTTTTTAAAATTAAAGCTTAAAAAAATGTTAATTCAAACCCTTGGTGATCTTCTCGTATAAAATAAAAGTTTTAAAAACTTTTCAAATGAACATTTTTAAATTAAAAGCCGTTAAACTGCAAAATTTTAATTTTTAACTTTTATACATTGCAATTTTAAGCTAGAAACATTAATTTATGCATTAAAATTTGTTTTCAAATCTTTCTAAATATTTGCTAAAAAATGTGTTTAAAAAACAAAATTTACATTTTCCAGGAATCTAATAATAATTTTATTATCTTGGAACTCGATCTTTCCCACAAATTTTTGGAAAGTCTTGCAAAAGTAAAAAAATTACCTTAAAATCATCCAGATTCTTTTTTGAAAATTTTGGAAATCTTATTAAATATTCTTTTAAAATTAATTTTTCGAACAAAAAATTATTGTTCGTTCTTCTAGAAATTTGGATACAAATTTTTTATTCTACAAATTTTGTATCCTACAAATTTTTTATTCATTTAAAACCTTTCAGAATGCTTAAAAAGCTTATAAATTTTGGTGTTCTATATCTTCAAAAATTTACATTGTGTTTTAAATGTTTTGAAATCTTTTCACATTTCAAGTTATTTTGGAATTTTTTCAAAACTTCTAAATATATTTTAAACTTACTCGATTATTTTCCAAATCAATAATTGTTGAATTGTTATTCATTATTCAAAAAAAATTTTAATCTATTCAAATATTCTCTTTAAATTAATTTTTCAACATAAAAAATCATTTCAAATTATCCCAACAAAGTTAAAAAATTTTTTTATTTTTTCAAAACCTTTAAAGATCAATAAAAAGCTTCAAACTTTTATTTTGAAATCTTCCAAAGTCTAAATTTAGTTTTTTCAATTGTTCAATTGCTACTTAAGCATCAAAATTCAATAATTTCACTTACATATTAAAAATTTGTTAAATAGACGATTTAAGGCATTCTATTTCAAATAATTCAGTTTAAAATTGTTTAGTTTTTAATATTTGATTTATAATTGCTCATTTTAAATGGAAAGTAAAATATTGCTAAAAATTCAAAAAAATGTCCTACTTAATTAAAAAATTTCAAATTAAATGGGTTAAAAATTGAATACTTCAGATTGAAACCATATTTAAATAGGATTTGGAATTGAATAAGAGCGTTTAATTTTTTCAAATTATTTTAAAATTAAGAATAGTTTATAAAGTTTGAATCGGACGCTTACATTTGTTTAAATACTGAGGCTTTCAAATTGAAAAATAAATTAAAAATTATAGATTAATTAATTTTTTCTGAAAAAAGATTTTCTCCTTTTGCTCTGATGGGAAAAGGAGCAAAAGGAAAATAAAAGACGTTAAAATTTTTTGTTATTCTCTGATGATAATATAGATTCCTTGAAAAATGTAACTTGTATCATGTAGCAAAATAATGTGTGTATTTTCTGAAAAAAGTTTCTTCTCTCGATCTCTCTAGTAGCTTAATGGGAAAGCACCCGACCGGCAATCGGAAGTTCTTAGGTTCGATTCCCAACGGAGCAAAAGGAGAAGATCTTTTTTCAGAAAAAAATTAATTAAAATAATTTCTAATTCATATCTCCATCTAGTCTGAAAAGACGTTAAAATTTTGTGTTATTTTCTGATGATAATATAAATTCCATTTTTTTTAAATGTCCCCTTTTTTCCAAGAAAAAATCCCCTATTTATCCTACAGTTAAACTGCTGAATTACGCGATCTATTATTTATTATTAGTGGCGACCAGCTATTTGCTGAAATTTCGAGCATGCGCAGTGGAGGTTATTTTCCACGCATGCGCCAAGTTTAGCCAATAGCTGATCATCTTGATCGCCATGAACAATACAAAATTATAGAAAACGTGCGCCCTACAATTCCAAAAAGACTGTGGCGACATCTCTGCGTTTTGGGAGTCCAGACTCATTTTATTTTACTGTCCATGGCTGAAATTTGGTATTCCTGACACTATATTTAAGCAGAATTTAAGATAAATAATAATGCATTTTTAAACTCTAATTTTATTTTAACAGGAAATAGACGGAAAAGCGCTGTTGCTCTTAAATTCGGATATGATGATGAAGTACATGGGTCTTAAGTTAGGCCCAGCCCTTAAGATCTGCAATCTCGTAAATCGTATCAAGGGAAGAAGACATCTGGTGCTGTGACCCCCTTAAAATAATATCAGCCTCGACAAAAGTGAAACCTGCTGTAAAAACGCAGATATGTTAGAACCTGACGTATTCGCTTTCTGCTTCTTCGATGTAAAGCCCAATCCCTTTTTGCATGTGGAGCAACGAAGAAAAGTATACGAAAGTCCAAAAAGGAGGGTCAAAGCAGAAGAATCCAAAAAAATAGAGAACAGAAATCTACAAATAAGACGCCACCAGGGTTGTCTTCCATTCTTGAGAAGCTCGATAAATCAAGTATCGAAATCTTCGCAACCTTTCCTTTTATTTACAAATCGTGATTTTTCTCATCCTCTATTTGTGAGGATTCTTTAAAAAAGATATTTATTGAAAGATGATTTATTATATTATTATCGCGCGGAAGAGTATTACGTGATTCTAAATATAAATCTAGTTTTAGAATTAGACGTGATGCGGGGTTTTTTCTTGCTTTTTTGAAATAACTACCGGTTGATGAGGTAGAGATTTTTTTTATTGGATTTTTTTAAGACGTTCAGAAGCACCTCGTGGATTCGGAGGGACAACCTGGCCACGGAGAAACGGTCGGTAAAGAAAGGTTTTCCGTACTGTGAGACACACGACCTCTTGCATCAAATGTAAAGGACAACCCGAAGGAATTTAACTTTCCTGAAGGGTTCTGTGAATATTGACCTTTTTATGTGTCTATCTCGCGCTAATTTTAGAACAGAGTTTGCTTCTGAAGTGGCGAATTTCTTGATGCATATTCATAAAAATTTATCCAAAGGCTTGTGATCTACGTCGAATCGACATCACGGAACCGATCATTTCAGTGTCATTATTGACTATTATTACACTTTCCAATAGTGTTGTTTTCAGTCGCTGAGGACACTCTCGAACCCACGTACCTTTTGCCCGCGAATTTCAAAATTAACAAACTTCTCAAGTCTTTTTTTGGGAATTTTATCCGGTATCTTTTCATTGGGATGAACTGGGAGAGTTTAGCGCTCACTAGGAGGAACTCAAATTAAGCAAAGTTTTTTAAAGAAAATTATAAAAAAAATGAGTGGAAAAAATATAAAACATGGACTGTAGCTTAATGAAAACTTGAACTGCAAAGTCGGAAAGCTTTATTGATAAAGAAAAAAAATCCTTCCTACCAAATATTTCGTTTCTTTTTTAATAATGCTTTCCAAATTCGCAGTTCATCTTTTTATCAAGATTTAGTCCACATTTCATATTTTTTTTCACTTATTTTTCATAATTTTATGTAAAAAACTTTACTTTGCTTAATTTGAGTTCGAATTTCGCGGGTACTTATGTAAGTTCATGGCCAGTGAAATACATGGGCATAAACCCAATAATAACGCAGATGTGAACTTGATGGTCGACCATTTCGCCATCTGGTGCCAAAAATCAGAACTGGAAAGACTAGGTAGAATTTTATAGATGGATTTTAATTTTTGTATAAAAGTGTCTTTGACATTATTTTTTCGAGTTTAAAACAATGGTTGAATAGTAAAAATACGTCTTTGTCCAAATAAAGCGTTTCAGATAGAATTTTTGTAAAAAAAATGTGTTTTTTCACTGCATAAGATGTAAATTCCATCCGAAACACTGTTTTTGCGATAAATACTTATTTTAGTATGCAATAATTACATTAAACTCAAAAAAAATTGTAAGAACACTTTTATGCACAAATTAAAAAGCATCTTTAAGGCCATGTGATGAGTGAGTCACGTGACCAGATTCCTACCTTGCCGGCACTTTTTTTTATTTGTCAACTTATTTTCACACGAATAGCCACATTGAGTTGAAAATTTGGGATAATAAATAAGAAGCACTAAGAAACGCGGCTCTGGTCCTAAATTTTTATAAGTATAAAAAAATTTTGTTTATAACAACATTTTTTTTTGCTTTTTTCATAATTATAAAAATTTAGGACCAGAGCCGCGTTTCTTAGTGCTTCTTATTGAGTATCCCAGATTTTCAACTCGATGAGGCGCTTTGTGTGAAAATAAGTTGACAAATAAAAAAAGTGCTGGTAAGGTAGGAATCCGGTCACGTGACCCACTCGTCACATGGCCTTAAAATTCTATCTACTCATTCTAGTTCCGATTTTTGCCACCAGATGGGGTATCGCAGTTTAACCATTCACAATATTATTATGTTTTGGCGATTTCTTTTTATGTAAATTGTTTTTTATATAATTAGAGCGAGGCAATAATCAATTAAAGGTAACAAAAATAATTGTTTAAACAATTTATTATTATTTTAAATAATGTTCTGTTTGAATAATGCTAGAAATTTGTAGTTTTTTCTGAAATTTTCTACTTTGTGTCCACTTTTCAATTAGAATAAGTTAATGATAAATTAAGAGTTACAAAAATAATTGTTTAAACAATTTATTATTAATATTTTTAATAATATTTTCTTTGAATAATGCTAGAAAGCTATTTCTTCTGTAATTTTCTACTTTTTTTTACTTTTTAATTAGAGTGAGGCAACAATAAATTCAAGTTAACAAATATTATTGTTTGAATAATTTATTATTATTTTTAATAATAGTCTCTTTGAATAATGCTAGAAAGGTGTGTTTTTTTTCTGAAATTGTCCACTTTTCGTTCATTTTTCACTTAGGGTGAGTTAATAAATAGCAAATAAATGTAAATTAAAAAAAAATTTTAACAGTTTATTATTATTTTTCATAATATTCTCTTAAAATAATCCTAGAAATTTGCAGTTTTTTCTTAAATTTAACAAACAATTGTTTAAAAAATTTATTATTGCTTATGACTATCTTTTTTTGCAGTAATGTCAGAGAGTTACTGTTTTTCTTGAATTTTTAACTTTGCTTTGGCATATATTTTTTTAATAGAACCAGATATTTGAAATATTCTTCAATTAATCATTAGCAAAAGAAGTATTTTTACTCTTTCTGAATACTATTTAAAAAATGATTCTCGTTATTTTTATTTTTTCAGAACTAAAAACTCAAAGAGAAGCGGAAAAACTGCAATTTTCTAAGATTACTCTAAGAGAAGATGGTTATAAACAATAATAAATTGTTTACACAATTATGTTTGTTAATTTGCAATAATTATTACCTAACTGAGTAAAAAGTGGTCGAAAATTTCAGAAAAAACCGCCATGTCTAGCATTATTGAAAAAGAACGTTATTAAAATATATGATATAAAAAAATTGTTTAAAGAATTATTTTTGTTAGCTTGAATTAATTATTATCCCCCTCTAATTGAAGGAAGGATAAAAAGTGGAAAATTTCAGAATAATTTAACAATTTATTTAAACATCTATTAGAAACAGTTTTTACTCAAAGAAACTCGATAGGGGAATTGAAATTATTTTTCTTCTATTTGCGCTCTTAGTTAATGATTATCCAATGTATGAAGGTTGCCCTACATTTAATATTGACAATTCTGAATAAAATTTACAAAAACATTTTTTTCCCAAAGGAAATACATTTTGAACAAGATAATATTCTCAAAATAATATTTCAGAAATTTGTCAATTTGAAAATTCGCGGGCAAAAGGTGCTTGTGATCGACAGCGCCCTCGACGGCTGATAACAAAACTATTGGGGGACTTTCTCATTGAGCCAACTCCATTTAATAGGAGAATATCGAAGCAATAATGTACCAATTCTACATTACATATTATAAAATTATAACTATTATATTTTTCAGATAAATAGCAATTGTGTAAGATAATCTAGAGATCTACTTTGCGTATTTGCTGATGTTTGTATTGTAAAAAGTAGTTGAAGGGTGGCAAAAAAAATTAGGTAGCGAGGCGGGAAAGTAAAAAATTAGAGTAAGTTGTAAAGAAGGTGAGGAGAATAATTTAGATTTTTAAATTGCCCTTGGGGGCGTGAGAGGAGGGCGGGCGGGGGGAGGGGGGGGGTCTTAAATAAATCGTGTGCGATAAGAATCTAGAGACGATTCTTTTCTACGAATTTTTTGTTTTCTCTGGTAGATTTTTTTGATTTATGGGAGTTAAACCAGAGACATTGTGCAAAATAATTACCTATGGACACTTATGACAGTAAATACTGAATATGAAATATCTGGTATTGATATAATTATGGAATTCCTTTGCGCCTTTGAAGGATATCATCAAGTGACGCTGGGTATCCTGCCTGAAATAAAAGCCAGTGAGAAAATGTGTAGAATAATCGGATATTGTTTATCCGAGATTTCACTTCCAACTTCCAGATTTAAAAGTATAATTATTATAATAAATCCAAAAATGGCAATAATGTTTTGTTTTCTTTCTACATCCACCCCGGATTTCACCTACATACAAAATTACTCTGGTTTACATCAAATTTCTGTAAAAAAAACTTTTACTTTGCTTAATTTGAGTTCGAATTTCGCGGGTACTTATTTAAGTTCATGGCTAGTGAAATACATGGGCATAAACCCAATAATAACGCAGATATGAACTCGATGGTCGACCATTTCGCCATCTGGTGCCAAAACTTTTCATTTTTTTGAATTTATGATTACCTCTAATTAAAAAGTGGAAAAAGTAGAAAATTTCAGAAAAAATAGCTTTCTAGCAATATTCAAATAGAATATTATTAAAAATAATAACTGAGAGTGAATTAATTTTTAACAAAATTGGTGAATTTTCAATAAAATAGGTGAACTTTTAACAAAATAGTTGAAATTTCAACAAGGAAAATTTATTTTCTACCGAAAAAGACAACTTTTCAACAAAGTAGTTGAATTTTCAACTGAAAAAGATCAATTTTCCACCAAAAGTGTAATAGTTACATTTTCCGTTAGAAAATTAATTTAAAAAGAAAAAATGATTCAACAAAATAATTTAATTTTCAACCAAAGAGATGAATTTTTAATTAAAATAATGAATCTTGAACAAAAAAAAAAGAATTTTTAACAAAGTAGTTCAACTTTCAACCGAGAATTAAAAATTTCTAATCAAAAAAGTTCATTTCCAAACATTTCCAAAAAAATGTAAAAGTTACATTTACAGGTTAAAAATTAATGTTTAATAAAAAAACGAATATTCAACAAAATAGTTACATTTTCAAGTAAACAAATGAATTTTATTCTAAAATAATGAATCTTAAACTGAAGTAGTTATACTTTTAATTAACAATTAATTTCAAACCAAAAATAACGATTTTAAACCAAAGAGATGAATTTTAAGCTAAAATGAAGAAGCTTGAACCAAAAAACAAGTTTTTTAAACAAAATTGTTGTATTTTCAATAAAGTAGGTAAACTGTGAACAAATTGGTTGAAATTTCAACAAGAAAATGTATTTTCTACCAAAAAATACAACTTTTCAACGAAGTAGTTGAATTTTCAACTGAAAAAGATCAATTTTCCACTAAAAATGTAATAGTTACATTTTCAGTTAAAAAATTAATTTAAAAAAAAAATTTGTCAACAAATTAGTTAAATTATCAACCAACAAATTTTTAACAAAGTAGATCAACTTTCAACCGAGAATTAAAAATTTGTAATCAAAAAAGTTTATTTCCAAACAAATAGTTTTGTTTGAAAAGTGAACTATTCCAGTTGAAGATTCATCAGTTTGTTAACAATTTTTGTTGTTGTTGTTGTTGAAGATTCATTGTTTTAATTGAAAAATCATCTCTTTCGTTGAAAATTAATTTTTTTTAATGAAAATTTAACTATTCAATTTTTGGTTTGAAATTGATATTTTTTTAGTTGAAATTTCATTTTTTTGGTTGAAAATTCAACTATTCCAATTGAAAATTCATCTATTTCAGTTGAAGATTCATTCACTTTAATGAAAATTGATCACTTTGGTTGAAAACTAAACTATTTTGTTGTGAAAAATTAATTTTATTTGGGTTGAAAATTAATTTTTTAAACTGAAAATTTAACTAATCCAGTTGAATATTCCATCACTTTAGTTGAGAATTTATTTCTTTGGTTGAAAATTAATTTTTTTAAATAAAAATTTAACTATTCAATTTTTGGTTGAAAATTCAACTATTTAGTTGAAAAATCATATGTTTTGTTGAAAATTCGTCCTTTTTGGTAGAAAATTCATTACTTTGGTTAAAAACTTAACAATTTTCGTGTCGAAAATTCGTTTTTTTTTGTTGTTGAAGATTAATTTTTCTTGACTGAAAGTTCAACTGTTCCATTTTTGGTTAAAAATTTATCTTGTTTAGTTTATAATTCAAGTACTTTTTTGAAAATGTATTTTTTTGAAAATTATTATTTTTTTTAAATTATTTTTTCAAACTAGATATTTAACTATTCTATTTTTGGTAGAAAATTGATGTTTTTTAGTTAAAATTTCGACCATTTAATTAAAAAATCATGTGTCCTATCTTTGAAAACCCATCTTGGTGCGTTACTATTTCCGTTACCGTTACAATGATTTAGTTTTGTGCACCAGGCCGTTGAAGACGTCATCTACGATAAATTTTTAACAATTTAAATTGTGTCAACATCCAAAATAACTAACCAAAATAACTAAAAGTGGTGAGCCGAGGATCCGCGTGCACCGGGTCACGCACCAGGTACTTTAGCGCGTATTCTA
>CAKNYM010049631.1:143386-161044 GCA_932195095.1 Andricus curvator | reverse complement strand
AATTTAAATTGTGCCAACATCCAAAATAACTAAAAGTGGTGAGCCGAGGATCCGCGTGCACCGGGTCACGCACCAGGTACTTTAGCGCGTATTCTAAGAGAACTTTTTTAAAATTTAAATTGTGCCAACATCCAAAATAACAAAAAGTGGTGAGCCGAGGATCCGGGTCCACCGGTTCGCGCACCAGGTAGTTTAGCGCGTATTCTACGAGAACTTTTTTAATATTTAAATTGTTCCAACGTCCAAAATAATTAAAAGTGGTGAGCCGATGATCCGGGTGCACCGGTTCGCGCACCAGGTAGTTTAGCGCGTATTCGACGAGAACTTTTTAAAAATTTAAATTGTTCCAACATCCAAAATAACTAAAAGTGGTGAGCCGATGATCCGGGTGCACCGGTTCGCGCACCAGGTAGTTTAGCGCGTATTCTACGAGAACTTTTTAAAAATTAAAATTGTTCCAACATCCAAAAAAACTAAAAGTGGTGAGCCGAGGATCCGGATGCACCAGGTCATGCACCAGGTAGTTTAACGCGTATTCTACGAGAACTTTTTTAAAATTTAAATTGTGCCAACATCAAAAATAACTAAAAGTGGTGAGCCGAGGATCCGGATGCACCGGTTCGCGCACCAGGTGTTTTAGCGCGTATTCTACGAGAACTTTTTAAAAATTTAAATTGTTCCAACATCCAAAATAACTAAAAGTGGTGAGCCGAGGATCCGGGTGCACCAGGTCATGCACCAGATAGTTTAACGCGTATTCTACGAGAACTTTTTAAAAATTTAAATTGTGCCAACATCCAAAATAACTAAAAGTGGTGAGCCGAGGATCCGCGTGCACCGGGTCACGCACCAGGTAGTTTAACACGTATTCTATGAGAATTTTTTTAAAATTTAAATTGTGCCAACATCCAAAATAACTAAAAGTGGCGAGCGGAGGATCCGGGTGCACCGGGTCACGCACCAGGTAGTTTAACGCGTATTCTACGAGAACTTTTTTAAAATTTAAATTGTGCCAACATCCAAAATAACTAAAAGTGGTGAGCCGAGGATCCAGGTGCATCGGGTCACGCACCAGGTAGTTTAGCGCGTATTCTACGAGAACTTTTTTAATATTTAAATTGTTCCAACAGCCAAAATAACTAATAGTGGTGAGCAGACGATCCGGGTGCACCGGGTCAAGCACCAGGTAGTTTAAGACGTCATCTGCGAGAACTTTTTCAAAACTTAAATTGTGGCAACAGCCCAAATAACTACCAGTGGTGAGTCGATGATACGCATAAAGCGATCTCATCGACGTTGGGCGAGCTGTGTTTATTTGAACTCGAGATGTTTGTTTTCATAAGAAGCTTAGGGGAAGTCTATGCATGTACACTTCGGTATATATAGGATTCCTTGGACTCATTTTTTAATATTTTATTCGTATGTTGAAAAATTCATTTTCGATTAGTCATAGTTCATTTACATTTCAAAATGTTTCAAAATTTCCGAATTTTGAGTACCGTTTATATTTTTTAATTGAAGCTTTTGATATTTCGGAAAATTTGTGTTTGGATTTTTTATAATAAATTTAGTTAATTTTTTATTTAAAAAACAATTTTTAAATATTACGCAATTGAAAATATGATTTCATTCATTTCAATACTTAGTTTTCATTTCAATCCAGTTCTATCCAGTTTTAGGCTTGGACTCGTAGATTCGAAAGGTGATATCTTTCAGATTACTTTTTAAGAAAAGTCTTTCTGATGATTATTTTCTATGTTGCTTATGTAAATTCACAAGAACGATTAATCATTTAAACAGTTTCCATAAACGAATAAGCTCAATTTGTTTACGGAATCAACTAAGAATGTCTTTCCGATGACTCTTTTCTATGTTACTTTGTAAATTTACAAGAATTAATGATAATTCAAACAATTTTCATACAGAAATTAAATGTTTGCCTATTTTTTAACAAATAGGTAGAGTTTGGCTATTTATTAACAAATATGCTAAATTTTTTACAGAATTAGCTAAGAATATCTTTCCAATTACTTTTTTGTAGGATGATTTGCAAATTTTCAAGAATTATTAATTATTTAAACAATATTCATCAACAAATTAAGAACCTGGTCATTTTTCGACGAATAGGATCAATTAGTTTAGGGAATCAAGAAAGAATGTATTCCCAATAAATCTTTTCTACGATACTTTGTAAATATACAATAATTAATCATTATTTTAATCATTTTCCTGAACATATTCACAGTTTGTCTATTTTTGAACGAATATGCAGAATTTGCTTACGGAGTCTCTTTTCTATGTTGTTCTGTAAATTTACAAGAATTAATAATAATTTGAATAATTTTCATACAGAAATTTAAAGTTTGCCTATTTTTTAACAAATATGCTAAATTTTCTTACAGAATTAGCTAAGAATATCTTTCCAATGGCTTTTTTGTATGATGATTTGCAAATTTTCAATAATTATCAATTATTTAAACAATTTTCATAAAAAAATTAAGAACCCGATCATTTTTCAACGAATAGGATCAATTAGTTTAGGGAATCAAGAAAGAATGTATTCCCAATAAATCTTTTCTACAATACTTTGCAAATATACAATAATTAATCATTATTTTAATAATTTTCCAGAACATATTCAGAGTTTGTCTATTTGTCAAGGAATAGACAGAATTTGTTTACGGAGTCTCTTTTCTATGTTTTTCTGTAAAGTTACAAGAATTAATAATAATTTGAATAATTTTCATACAGAAATTTAAAGTTTGCCTATTTTTTAACGAACAGGTAGAGTTTGACTATTTTTTAACAGATTTCCTAAATTTTCTTACAGAATTAGGTAAGAATATCTTTCCAATGACTTTTTTGTATGATGATTTGCAAATTTTCAATAATTATTAATTATTTAAACAATTTTCATAAATAAATCAAGAACATGGCCATTTTTCAAGGTATATGATCAATTAGTTTAGGAAATCAAGAAAGAATGTATTCCCAATAAATCTTTTCTACGATACTTTGCAAATATACAATAATTAATCATTATTTCAACAATTTTCATAAAGATATTCAGATTTTGGCTGTTTTTCAACGAATAGACTCAATTTGTGTACGAATGCAACTAAGAATATCTTTCCGATGACTGTTATCTACCTTGCTTTGTAAATTTACAATAATTTTCAATTATTTAAACAACTTCAACTAAAAAACTGAGATTTTGGCTATTTTTTAACGAATAGGCTTTATTTTTTATAGAATTAAGTAAGAATATAATTCCAGTGACTTTTTGCTATAATGCTCTGCAAATTTCAAAGAATAAATCATTATGTAAACAATTTTGATAAACAAATCAAGAGTTTGACTATTTTTTAAAAAATAGGCTCAATTTGTTTACGGAATCAATAAAGAATGTTTTTCAAATAACTCTTTCCTATGTACGATACTTTGAAAATATACAATAATTATTAATTATTTAAACAATTTTCATAAACACATTCAGAACAATTTGTTTGCGGAGTCAACTAAGATTGTCTTTCCGATGACTCTTTATTATGTTTTGTAAATTTACAAGAATTATTAATTATTTAAACAATTTAGATTAAAAAATTTAGAGTTTAGCTATTTTTCAACGAATAGGCTCAATTTTTTACAGAATTAGATAAGAATATCTTTCCGGTGACATTTTTCTATAATGCTCTACAAATTTCAAAGAATTAATTATTATTTAAACAATGTTGATAAAGAAATTAAGAGTTTGACAATTTTTCAACGAGTAGGCTCAATTTGTTTACGGAATCAATAAAAAACATTTTCAAATAACTCTTTCCTATGTATGATACATTGAAAATTTACAGTAATTATTAATTATTTAAACATGTTTATCAACATATCCAGAATTTAGCTATTCTTCGAGGAATAGGCACAATTTGTTCACAGAGTCAAAAAGTATGTCTTTCCGAAGACTCTTTTTCTAGGTTGCTTCACAAATTCATATTTTGGCTATATTCAACAAATAGGCTAAATTTTTTTATAGAATTAACCAAGAATATCTTTCCGATGACTTTTTTGTATGATGCTTTGCCAATTTCCAAGAATTATAAATTATTTAAACAATTTTCATAAACAAATTATGAGCTTGGTCTTTTTTCAACGAATAGGATAAATTAGTTCAGGGTATGAAGAAAGAATGTAATTCGAATAACTACTTTCTACGATACTTTTCAAATATACAATAATTATTAATTATTTCATCAATTTTCATAAACATATTCAGAGTTTGGCTATTTTTCAACGAATAGGCTCAACTTTTTGCAGAATTAACTAAGAATATCTTTCTGATGACTTTTTCTATCATGCTTTGCAAATTTACAATAATTATTAATTATTTCAACAAATTAAGAGTTCGGCCATTTTTAAATGAATGGGCTCAGTTTATTTACGGGATCACCAAGAATGTATTTCCAATAACTCTTTTATACGGTACTTCGCAAATTTACAATAATTATTATTAATCAAACAATTTTTATGAACATATTCAGAGTTTGGCTATTTTTCAAGGAGTAGGCTTAATTTTAACAGAATTAAATAAGAATATATTTCAGATGACTTTTTTCTATATTGTTCCTCAAATTTACAAGATTTATTAATTATTTGAACAATTTTTATCAAAAAATTAAGAGTTTGACTATTTCTGAAATAATAGGCCCAATTTGTTTCCATAATCAACAAAGAATGTATTTCCAATAACTATTTTCTGCGATACTTTGCAAATATACAATAATTAATAATTATTTGAACAATATTCATAAACAAATTCAGATTTCAGCTATTTGTCAACGAATAGGCTACATTTTTTCACAGAATTAACTAAGAATATCTTTCTGATTACTCTTTTCTATTTTGCTTTATAAATTTACAAGAATTATTAATTATTTACACAATTTCGATTAAGAAATTAACAGTTTGGCTATTTTTAAACAAATAGGCTCAATTGTTTACAGAATTAGGTCAGAATATCTTTCCGATGACTTTTTTTTATATAATGCTCTGCAAATTTCAAAGAATTAATTATTATCTGAACACTGTTGATAAACAAATGAAGAGTTGGACCATTTTTCAACGAATAGGTTCAATTTTTTTACGGAATCAATAAACAATGTTTTTCAAATCACTCTTTCCTATGTACGATGCTTTGAAAATTTACAAGAATTATTAATTATTTAGACAATGTTCATCAACATAACCAGAGCTTGGCTATTTTTCAAGGAATAGGCACAATTTGTTTACGGAGTCAAAAAGTATGTCTTTCAGAAGACTCTTTTTCTATGTTTCTTTACAAATTCAGATTTTGGCTATTTTCAACGAATAGGCTAAATTTTTTTATAGAATTAACCAAGAATATCTTTCCGATTACTTTTTTCTATGATGACATTGAAAGTCTTTCTGATGACTCTTTTCGATGTTGCTTTGTAAATTTGCAACAATTAATAATGTTTTAAACCATTTTCATTGAAAATTTATAATTTGTCTATGTTTTAACGAATAGGCTACATTTTTTACAGAATTAACTACGAATATCATTCCGATGATTTTTTTTATATGATGCTTTGTAAATTTCTAAGAATTATTAATTATCTAAACAATCTTCATGAAGAAATCAAGAACTTGGCCATTTTTCAACGAATAGGATCAATTAGTTTAGTGCATCAAGTTTTTTTTGGCAATTAAAAAAAAATTCAAAGTTTTGTTATTTATCAACGAACAGGCTTAGCTTCTTTTAACGGAATAAACTAAGAATGCTTTTGCGGTGACTGTTTGATATGAAACTTAGCACATTTGGAAGCATTATTAATTATTTAAACAATTTTTATAAACAAATTCAGAGCTTTTCTATTTTTCAACAAATAGACTCAATTACGAAAAAATTAACTAAGAATATCTTTGCGATGACTCTTTTCTATGGTGCTTTGAAAATTCCCAAGAGTTTATAGTTTGTCTATTTTTCAACAAATATGCTCAATTTGTTAAAAAAATTATCAAAGAATATTTTTGTGATGACTCTTTTCTATGGTGCTTTGAAAATTCCCAAGATTTCATAGTTTGTCTATTTTTCAAAAAATATGCTAAAACAAAAAAAATTAACTGAGAATATCTTTGCGATTACTCTTTTATATGTTGCTTTGCAAATTCAAATTTTAAACAATTTTTGTGAGGAAATTCAGAGTTATCTATTTTTCAAGGAATAGGCTTAATTTGTTCACGGAATCAACTAAGAATGTCTTTTAGATGATTTTTTTTATGGTTGTTTTGCAAATTCCCAAGAGTTATTGATTTAAAACTAAGATTCTTTTAATAATAAATTTTGTTTTTCAACGAATAGTCTCAATGTTTTTACAAAATTAACTGAGAATGTCTTTGCAGTGACTCTTTTCTATAGTGCTTTAGAAATTTCCAGAAATTATGATTTATTTAAACAATTTTTGTAAGGAAATTCAGAGTTTCCTATTTTACAACGAATAGGCTTAATTTTTTTTAACGAAATCAACTAAGAATGTCTTTTCGATGAGTTTTTTTCATAATGTTTCGCAAATTCACAAGAATTATTAATTATTTCAAACTAAGATTTTTTTATAATGAATTTTGTTTTTCAATGAATAGGCTAAATTCTTTTACAGATTTAAATGATAATATGTTTGCGATGACTCTTTTCTATAGTAATTTACAAATTCCAAAGAATTATGATTTATTTATCTAAACAATTTTTGTGAGAAAATTCAGAGTTTGGTTATTTTTCAACGAAAAGGCTTAATTTTTTTTTAACGAAATGAACTAAGAATGCTTTGCAGGTGACTGTTTGATATTATACTTTGCAAATGTACAAGAATCATTAATTATTTAAACAATTTTCATAAACAAATACAGAATTTGGCTATTTTTCAACGAATAGGCTCAAATTTTTTTACATAATTATCTAAGAATATCTTTAGTTTGGCCATTGTTCAACTAATAGGCTCAATTTGTTTACGGAATCAACTTAGAATGCCTTTTCGATGAGTCTTTCCTACGGTACTTTGTAAATTTAAAATAATTATTGATTATTCAAATAATTGTCATAAACAAATTCAGAGTTTGGCTATTTTTTAGCTTACATTAAAACATAGTTGCAGCTATAACCTTTTTAATAATAAGCACAACTTTTCTATCTGAACTATAATATTAAAATCAAAACCATTTGAACATTTTAAACAAATTCACTTTTAGAAGAAAATATATGCACAATATATCTAATGAGAATTAAAAACCCAGTACAAATTTTAATAATTGTAAAAGTTTTCATTAATTTCAGTCTTTATTTTTTTTGTTAATTGCTTCCAGAACATTAATAATCTCTTCAATACAATGCTATTGTGCTTTTTAAAGATTTTTTGAAATAATTTTTCACATGCAATATACTTTCCCCTCATTTTTAGTGTGCTGTAATATTAAAGCATTTTAATGAATTCATTCTGTGTTTTTTTTCAATTTTTTAAAAATTTAGATAGCTTTGAAGCAAGTTTTAAAAAAATTTATAATTCCAACTACAAGTTGAAATTTTTTCATTATAATTATAAATAATGGAAAATTATGAATATTTAGCAATTCATTTTATGTTTATTTTAGTTGCATTTTCGACGTCTATGACTTTTTTTAAATTTAAACAATTTAGAAATCTTAAGCAAATCAAAATGATTCCACTCTGGGCTAATTAATTTTAAAGACAAAATTACAAATTTGAATTAATATTTTGGCTCATTTTTTAATATTTCTTTTTAAAATTATAAAGCCTTACTTTTTTTCGAAATTTTTTTTCTATTAGAATAATAAACAATACAAATTATGAACATTTAGAAATTTCTTTTATTTTACTTTCATTTATATTTTAAAAGACGATTATATCCTTATAATTTTAACTAACAATAAAAAATTATGAACGTTTATAATTTTATTTTATTTAACTTTCAGTTACATTTTCAAAGAATATAGCTTCCTTCCAATTTTAACTATTATTGCAATCTTAAACAATTGAAAATATGAATTCATCTGTCATATTTTTATGAGAAAACATTAAAATTTAAATTATTTTTGGAATTTATAGAAGTTTAGAAAATTTTAAAAAGGGGTTTACCCTTGGCTTATTTATCTTTAAAGAAAATGGAGTCAACTAAGAATATCTTTCCGGTGACTTTTTTCTATGCTTGATATATTCCCAAGAATTATTAATTATTTAAACAATTTTCACAAACAAATTCATAGTTTGGCTATTTTTCAAGAAATAGGTACAGTTTGTTTACAAAGTAACTACGAATGTATTTCTGATGACACTTTTCTATGTCGCTTCGTAAATTCACAATAATTATTAATAATTTAAACAATTTCAATTAAAAAAATGAGATTTTGGTTATTTTGTAACGAATAGGCTCCATTTTTAATAGAATTAAGTAAGAATATCTTTCCAGTGACGTTTTTCTATAATGCTCTGCAAATTTCAAAGAATGAATCATTATTTAAACAATTTTGATAAACAAATCAAGAGTTTGGCTATTGATTTATAATAATTATCAATTATTTAAACAATTGTCATAGACACATTCAGAACAATTTGTTTACAGAGTCAACTGAGATTGTCTTTCCGATGACTCTTTACTATGTTTTGTAAATTTACAACAATTATTAATTATTTGAACAATTTCGATTACAAAATTTAGAGTTTGGCTATTTTTCAACGAATAGGCTCAATTTTTTAAAAAATTAGATAAGAATTATTATTTAGACAATGTTGATAAACAAATTAAGACTTTGGCCATTTTTCAACAAACGTTTTTCGGATAACTCTTTCCTATTTATATTCAGTACTTTGAAAATTTACAATAATTATTAATTATTTAAACATGTTTATCAAAATATCCAGAGTTTAGCTATTTTTCAAGGAATAGGCACAATTTGTTTACGGAGTCCATTAAGTATGTCTTTCCGAAGACTCTTTTTCTATGTTTCATTACAAATTCAGATTTTTGCTATTTTCAACGAATAGGTTAAATTTTTTTATAGAATTAACCAAGAATATCTTTCCGATTACTTTTTTTCTATAATGCTATGCAAAGTCTTTCCGATGACTTTTTTGTATGATGCTTTGCAAATTTCCAAGAATTATTAATTACTTAAACAATTTTCATAAACAAATTGTGAGCTTGGCCTTTTCTCAATGAATAGGATAAATAAGTTCAGGGTATCAAGAAAGAATGTGAATCGAATAACCATTTTCTACGATACTTTGCAAATATACAAGAATTATTTCGACAATTTTCATAAACATATTCAGATTTTGGCTATTTTTCAAAGAATAGGCACAATTTGTTTACGGGGTCAACTAAGAATATCTTTCTGATGACTCTTTTCTATGTTGCTTTGTAAATTTACAATAATTTTTAACAATTTTAACAATTTTCATACAAAATTCAGAATTTGGCTATTTTTCAACGAATAGGCTCAATTTTTTTGCAGAATTAACCAAGAATATCTTTCCGATGACTTTTTCTATGATGCTTTGCAAATTTACAATAATTATTAAATATTTCAACAAATTAAGAGTTCAGCCATTTTTCAATGAATGGGCTCAGTTTGTTTACGGGATCACCAAGAATTTATTTTCAATAACTCTTTTCTACGGTACTTTGCAAATTTACAATAATTACTATTTATTCAAACAATTTGTATAAACATATTCAGAGTTTGGCTGTTTTTCAAGGAGCAGGCTCAATTTTAACAGAATTAAATAAGAATATATTTCAGATGCTTTTTTTCTGTATTGTTTTGCAAATTTACAAGATTTATTAATTATTTAAACAATTTTCATTAAAAAATTAAGAGTTTGGCTATTTCTGAAAGAATAGGCCCAATTTGTTTCCAGAATGGACAAAGAATGTATTTTCAATAACTATTTTCTACGATACTTTGCACATTTACAATAATTATTAATTATTTAAACAATGTTCATAAGCATATTCAGAGTTTGGGCATTTGTCAAGGAATAGACAAGATTTGTTTCCGGAGTCAACTAAGATTGTCTTTCCGATGCTCTTTTCTATGTTGTTTTGTAAATTTACAAGAATTATTAATTATTTAAACAAATTTGATGAAAAAATAAGAATTTGGCTATTTTTCAACGAATAGGGTAAATTTTTTACAGAATTAACTAAGAATATCGTTCCGATGACTTCTTTCTATTATGCTCTTCAAATTTCCAAGATTTATTAATTATTTAAAATATTTTCATGAACAAATTAAGAGTTTGGCAATTTATCGAAGAAACCCTGCCGTCAAACCTCCTGCTCGACATTAATTGAAACCGAGGTTAAAACGCAGCGAATACACAACTCGGTCGTATACGTCGCAGATGGTCATCCATCCGAGTGCTATGCACGCTCGAAATGGCTTGACATCTGGACTCTTTTCGAGTCGAGATCATTTACTGTGTATTTCTATGAAAATTTGTACGCGCCGACATTTTATAAGTTTTTTTCCGAAGTTGCATGAAAATGTTTAGAGTTGCACAATTATTTATTCTGCATCGTGAGAAGGTATCCATGCGAAGCCGTGTACAAATCAAAATTATTGAAGTAAAAATTAATGTAATGGTATTTTATTGAACTTCATTTCCAAATAAAATAATTACATGTAAATAAATTGTTCGCGCGCGGAGCGCGCGTATGAGCCTCTAGTTTTGTTGAAAATTCGTCTTGTTTGGTAGAAAATTAATCTTCTTGGCTGAAAATTTATTTTGTTGGAAGAAAATTGAACTATTCCAGTTAAAGATTCATTATATTAGTAGAAAAATTCATATTTTTGATTTCATATTCATCTATTTCTGTTGAAAATTAGTTGTTTTTTTTGTTAAAAATTAATTTTTTCAAATGAAAGTTGAACTGTTCCATTTGTGGTTAAAAATGTATCTTGTTTAGTTGATAATTCAAGTATTTGTTTGATAATTCATGTATTTTGTTGAAAATTATTTTTTTCTTTTGGTTTGAAGTTATTTTTTGAAACTAGAAATTAAACTATTCTATTTTTTGTAGAAAATTGATATTTTTTAGTTAAAAACTAAATTATTTAGTTAAAAAATCACGTGTTTTGTTGAAAATTCGTCCTTTTTGGTAGAACATTAATACTCTTAGTTGAAACGTCATCTTTTTGTTTAAAAATTCAACAGTTTGATGGCAATCTTTTCTATCTTGCCTTTAAAATATTTCTGATCCTTAATATAAAATCTCTAAACGATATTGTCGTTTTCGATTCTGACGCTTTTTGAGAGTAACGCTGGTAACGTTTGCTTGCTGTAGGCCGCTCAAATTCAACAGTAGTGTGTGTCTGTGTGTTGAAATCAGTGATGCTGAGTCGCCTTTATCTGCGCATGTTTGAATTGTAATACAGTTGATTGGCTGTAGTACGCGCCTGTATTTGAATTCCCAATGAGGACGCGAACTAGAACCAATAAGCGCCATTCAGTTGAAGCATGCGCATGTCAAGGTGGCCTTTTCGGGATCACTGTGGGAAATAGTAATCGAATCGAATCGTAGTTCGAGTTTGATAATACCAAAGATATTATAAACCTAGATGCGGTATCTCACTAGCGAACCTATAATCAGTTCCAAGAACTAAAAAAATACCATTGGTTAAAAAGAGACAGAGATATATATCCTTCTCTTTTTAACTAATGACATTTTTTTAGTTCTTGGAACTTATTATAGGTTCGCTAGTGAGGTGCCACATCTAGATTTATAATATCTTTGGATATTACGTCACGTGTTTTTTCGTATTTGGTAATGCGCGGCTCAGTGTTGCCAACCGTTGCACGGTAAAGTCTGTAAAAGGCGTAAAAGGAGTATTGAAGCATAACCTCAATTGTGATGGTAGTCTGTTTTTAAACTCTTTACGCCAGCCCCCTGCATCTCTGAAATGAAAATTACATGAATTGTGATTGGCTGCCATGGTGGCGCTGACTGTTCATTGGGCCGACCTACACAAAAATCACATTATAAAATGTAGTTTTTTAAGCTTTTCTCTGTAAATTTGCAAATTTTCAAGTTCTTGAACGGTACTGGATAAAGTTCGCGAGTCTAGAAACAAATGTCTAAAAACATTAGTGCAAAAAATGGTGAAGTGTGTCTGTTTTGGGTGTAAATCCGGATATAAGTCTTGCTCCGATAAAGTTCGTTTTTTTATTGTACCGAAGGATGAAAATACAATAAAATTATGGCAAATTGCTATCCTTCGGGATGACATCAAATTAAAAGCAGGTCATGCGATTTGCCAAAAGCATTTCAAGCCAGAAGATATCCTTCAAGAGAGGTTAACCTACGCTCCCGATGGAGTAACAGTTTTGGGAAGAGTAAGTACTTCGAGCATGTTGTTTATTTACCATATTAGTTTAAAATAAAAAAATTTATTTGATAGAAATATTAACAATTAATTTCATAATATAGTAAAGTTTAATGTGTCAATATTAATTAATTGTATGTAGCTGTGCAATGATTTTTTTTGCGCCGCAATAAATGTCTCTCAAATATTTAGTTATAAACATTTTGTGTGTAAGAAGTTAAAAAATAGATAATGTAAGGTGTCTGAAATAAAGAAGAGATGAAAAATACTATTTTTCTAAAGTTCTGAATTGAAGTTGAAAAAAATGTCTGATTTCTAACAATTTTGTTATTAGAATTGAGTTTTAAACTTTAAAAAAATAAGTTTAAATTTTTTGTTAATTTAGATTCCTTACTTTTAATAGCTCATAGTTTTACTGAATTACATAGAATTTTTAAAGTAATAGAAATTAAAAACTTAAATTCATCATTTTATGAAACATAAATTTCAAAACAAAATAATACAACGCAGATAAAAATAATGTATTTAAATTACAAAATTTATAAATGACAAAAAATTAATATAATAAGTTATAAGTAGATTAATAGAAAAATAAGTAAAGTATATTTGTAGATACATACAGAAATTTTTTCAGAGCACTTACGAGAGACCTCAACTTCGAAAAGAAGCTATACCGACCTTACTACTTGGCTGCCCTGAAAAGCCAAAGGCTGAAAGACGAACTTTTTGTCGAAAGAGAAAGGCTGAAGAAAAAGCAAAAAAAGATGAGACAATTTCAATGAAACGAAAAGGAATGGAAGTGGAGGGTGAAAAGGAAAATTCTAATAATGAACTTTCTCATGATAATTTTCCAGATCATGCCTCACATCTTTCCCATACAGAAAAAGACGCATTTAAAGAAATATTTGATAATGACCAAATAATTTCTATCCCAATTTCATGGGGAAGAACAAATTTTTCTTGGGGTGAAAATAGCACTCCGGCTATACATTTTCACAAACTCGTTGGAAGAAAGGGAAAAACCGGCCATGTGGAATCTGTTTATCAAAAAGAAATCACAATTGACAAGGATTTGACTCTGCTGATAAAAGTCAACGGTGTTCAGGTGGCTCATAAGGCTTTCGATATCGAAAGCGATCATTTAAACTCGGCTGAAAATTTGATGGATGTTTTAAATATTATTGACAAACGTGAAATATGTCAAGGTTGCCCGGATATCATACCGACATCAGATAATTGTCACCTTTTGAAGTCCTTCACTTATGTGGACAAGAGTGATATTATTCGCAGCAATCATTGCCTGCTCTTATTACCAACTGACAATAATAAAAAATCGAATAGTTGTAAATTTTGCAAGTCCGTAAAGACAGTTAATAGAAAGAGGTTGGCTCAGTGTTGCCAACCGTTGCACGGTAAAGTCTGTAAAAGGAGTAATGAACCATAACCTCAATTGTGATGGTAGTCTGTTTTTAAACTGTTTACGCAAACAAGAAATTTTCAAATTAATCATTTTTACGCTCTTTAACTGTGATTTCTATTATAATTTAATTATATTTATCATATTAAATATCATTTGTAAAACTCGTGTACGTTTCGGTTCTACTTTCCCTATAGGATTGAAATCTCCACTTTCCTTATAGTGACACATTCGAATAATTATTTTTTTTCGGTTTGAATAGAAGTATGTCAGAGATCTGTGTATGTCTACGGATCAAAAATTTTATAATTTAAAAAGATGTTCAAATTAAGCATTTTTACGCTCTTAATAAGCACTCCTATTAAAAAAAAACACCGATACTTTAAGGAATTGATTTTGATAATTTGAAGGGATTTCAAAGAATTTTAAAGACTATAACGTATTTTTTTATCCAAGGATTTTTCTAGATCTTCAAACAATTGCAAGGAATTTCAAAATATTTCAAAGAATTTTTAATATTTTGAGGAATTTTTAATTTATTTCACTAACTTAATAGGATTTCAGAGGATTTAAAAAATTTCAATTGATTCTAAAAGATTTCAAATTGATATATTGTAGGAAACTATTTCAAACAATTTCAGTAGATTCCAAGGAATTTTTTATTTATTTTAATAATTTGAAGGAATTTTAAAAGACTGGGAATATTTTAGGGCATTTGAAAAGAATCCAAAGCATTTTAAAGAGATGTCAATAATTTCAATGAATGCCAACAGATTTTCAAGGGTTTGGAATATTTTAGGATATTTTAACAGATTTTAGGGAATTTTCAACCAAATTTAGTAATTTAATTGATTCAAAAGGATTTTTTAAGGAATTTTGCAAGATTAGGAATATTTTAGGGTATTTCAAAAGAATCCAAGGTATTTCCAAGTGATTTCAACAATTTGAAGGAATTTCAAAAAAATGTAAAGAATTTGAAAACTTTCAGAGGTTTCTTGAAGATTCCAAGGATTTTTCATTTGATTTCAGTACTTTAATTGATTTCAGAGGATTTGCAATATTCTAGAGTAATTTAAAAGATTCCAAGGCATTTTGGAAAGCTTTAAAAAGTTTTAGGTGATTTTCAAAGTTTTGAAAGGCCTTGAAATATTTTGGGGAATTTCTAATGACTCCAAGGAATTTTTTTATTTGAATAATTTGTGGGAATTTCCAAGGATATGAAATATTTTAGGCTATTTTTTAAATTTTCATTTGATTTTAAAGAGATTTAAAAAATTTCAGGGAATTTTAAGAAAGTTTTGAGGACTTGAAAACTTTTAGATTATTCTAAAAGATTCCTAGGAGTTTTCAATTGATTTCAGTAATTTAATTGATTTCAGAGGATTGGAAATATTTTAAAGTATTTTAGAAGATTTCAAGGCATTTTCGAAAGCTTTAAAAAGTTTCAACTTTCAAGTAATTTTAAAATACTCAAAATAAATATGTAAGGAATTTGAAAAGACTCCAAGGCATTTCCAAGAGATTTCAATAATTTTGAGGAATTTCAAAAAATGGTAAAGGAGTTGAGAACTTTAAGAGTATTTTAAAAGATGTCCAGACATTTTCGTAAGCTTTAAACAGTTTAATATTTGATTTTTCAACCAAAACAGATTATAATTTTCAATCAAAACCAGTTAAGTTCAACCAAAAAAGACGAATTTTCAACAAAGAATAATTTTCAACCAAATAGTTGAATTTTCAATTAAGAATAATGTTCTACCCAAAAAGACGAATTTTCAAAACAAAAAATTAATTGTCAGCCAAATAGTTGAATTTTTAAACCAAAAACACGAATTTTCAACAAAAAATTTAATTTATTAACCAAAGAAATTAATTTTCTACCAAAGGGATGAATCTTCAAACGAAATAGTTGAATATTCAGTTAAAAAATGAAATTTCAACTAAAAAAAATATATAAATTTCAAACCAAAAATTGAATAGTTGAATTTTCATTTGAAAAAATTAATTTTCAAACAACGAAATGATTTTTCAATTAAAACAATGAATCTTAAAAGAAAATGAATTGTTAACAAACTGATGAATCTTCAACTGGAATAGTTCACTTTTCAAACAAAAAGATTCATTTTTTAACAAAAAAACAAATTTTTCATAAAAATACATGAATTTTCAAATAAAATACTGAACGTTTCTACTAAAAAATATAAATTTTCCACCAAATAATTGAATCGTCATTTATCAATTAAACAAGATACATTTTCAACAAAAAATGAAAATTTTCAATTTTCCGTTAATTTTCAACAAAAAGAATACGAATTTTTAACAACAAAATTGTTCAGTTTTCAACCAAAGTGATGAATTTTCAGTTAACAATAAGAATCTTCAACTAAAATAGATGAATTTTCAACTGGAATAGTTCATTTTTCAGACCAAAAGATTAATTTTTTACAAAAACTTGAATAGTTAAATTTTCATTTGAAAAAATTAATTTTCAAAAAAGAGATGATTTTTCAATTAAAACAATGAATCTGCAACAAAAAAAACGAATTGTTAACAAACTGATGAATCTTTAACTGAAAAAGTTTACTTTTCAAACAAAAAGGTAATTTTTTTACAAAAAAGACGAATTTTCATCAATAGTTAAATTTTCATTTAAAAAAATTAATTTTCAAAAAAAGTGATGATTTTTCAATTAAAACAATGAATCTTTAAACAAAATATAGCGAATTGCAAACTGATGAATCTTGAACTGAAATAGCCAATTTAAAAAAAAAATATTAATTTTTTACAAAAAGCCGAATTTTCATCAAATACATGAATTTTCAACAAAATACTGAAATTTTCGACTAAAAAATATATATTTGCAACGAAATAGTTGATTCGTCATTTATCAATTAAACAAGATACATTATCAACAAAAAATGAACATTTTCCGTTAATTTTCAACAAAAATAAAAGGAATTTTTAACAATAAAATTGTTCAGTTTTCAACCAAAGTGATAAATTTTTAGTTAAAATTATGAATCTTCAACTGAAATAGATGAATTTTCAACCAAAAAGATATTTTAAACCAAAAATTGAATAGTTAAATTTTCATTTAAAAAAATTAATTTTCAACCAAAAAGATCAATTTTCAATCAAAAATTGAATAGTTAAATTTTCATTTAAAAAAATGAATTTTCAACAAAAAATATCAAATTTAAACCAAAAATTGAATAGTTAAATTTTCATTCAAAAAAAATTAATTTTCAACCAAAAATTGAATAGTTAAATTTTCATTAAAAAAAAATTAATTTTCAACCAAAAAGGTCAATTTTAAACCAAAAATTGAATAGTTAAATTTTCATTACAAAAATGAATTTTCAACAGAAAAGATCAATTTTAAACTAAAAATTGAATAGTTAAATTTTAATTTAAAAGAATTAATTTTCAAGCAAAAAGATCCATTTTAAACCAAAAATTGAATACTTAAATTTTCATTTAAAAAATTAATTTTCAATCAAAAATTAAATAGTAAAATTTTCATTTAAAAAAATTAATTTCCAACCAAAAATGTAATAGTTAAATTTTCAACCAAAAGGATCAATTTTCAACCAAAAAGATCAATTTTAAACCAAAAATTGATCAGTTAAATTTTCATTAAAAAAATTAATTTTCAACCAAAAAGATCAGTTGTAAACCGAAAATTGAATAGTTAAATTTTCATTTCAAAAAATTAATTTTCAACCAAAAAGATCAATTTTAAACCAAAAATTGAATAGTTAAATTTTCATTAGAAAAAATTATTTTTCAACAGAAAAGATCAATTTTAAACTAAAAATTGAATAGTTAAA
>CAKNYM010049631.1:82932-100075 GCA_932195095.1 Andricus curvator | reverse complement strand
TATCAGATATTTCAAAAAATATTTTAAATATTTCGCAAAGATTTCAAATTTTTTTTTACTGATTTCCCAAAGATTTCACAAATATTACCAAATATTTTGCAACGATTTCTAAAGGTATCAGAAAGATTTCAAAGATTTCACAAAGTTTTCAAATATTTCGAAAAGATTTTGGATAGATTAAAAATATTTCATAAAAATTTCAGATAGATTTCAAAAAGTGCACAAAGATTTCAAATATTTCGCAAAGATTTCAGATAGATTTCCAAGAGTGCGTCAAGATTTTAATGATTTCCCAATAATTTTAACAATTTCACAAATATTTCGCGAAGATTTTGGATAAATTTCAAAGATTTCAGAAAGATTTCGCAAAGATTTCAGATAGATTTCAAAGATTTTACAAAGATTTCAATTATTTCACAAAAATTTCAGATAGATTTCAAAGATTTCACGAAGATTTTAATAATTTCACAATATGTGATAATTCAAAAATATTTTTAATATATCGCAAAAATTTCCAAAGATTTCAGACAGATTTCACAAAGATTTCTATGATTTCCCCAAGATTTCACAAAGATTTTAAATATTTCGCAGAGATTTCAGATAGATTTCCAAGAGTGCACCAAGATTTTAATGATTTCCGAAAGATTAAAAAAAATCACAAATATTGATTGAAAAGATTTCAATAATTTCGCAAAAGTTTCAGATAGATTTCAAAGATTTCAATAAGTTCAAAAATATTATCAGATATTTCAAAAATATTTTTAATATTTCGCAAAGATTTTAATGATTTCCCAAAGATTTTACAAATATTACCAAATATTTAAAATATTTCAAAAGATATCAGAAAGATTTCAAATATTTCGCAAAAATTTTGGATAGATTACAAATATTTCATAAAAATTTCAGATAGATTTCAAAAAGTGCACAAAGATTTCAATGATTTCCCGAAAATTTCAATAATTTCACAAATATTATCAGATATTTTAAAAATATTTCAAATATTTCGCAAAGATTTTCAAAGATTTCAGAAAGATTTGAATTATTTCCCAAAGAAATTTGTAGAAATCTCATATTTTTGGGTTCAAAATACAACTTTTGTTAGAAAATAATGTTCTTGGGTTGAAAGTTCATTTATTTTGGTAGAACTTCAAGTGTTTGGTTGCAAATAAACTTTTTTGGTGAAAGCTCAACAGTTTTGTAGAAAATTCGTCTTTTTGGCTTGAAAATTCAACTATTTTTGCTGAAAATTCATCTTTTTGGATTTTATATTCAACCATTTTGATAGAAAATTAACTGTTTGGTTACAAATAATCTTTTTTGTTGAAAATCCATATTTTCGGGTTGAAAATTCAACTGTTTTGTAGAAAATTCGTCTTTTTGGCTTGAAAATTCAGATATCAGAAAGATTTCACAAAAGATTTCAAATATTTCGCAAAGATTTTGGATAGATTTAAAAGATTTCAAAAAGATTTCGCAAAGATTTCAGATAGATTAAAAATATTTCACAAAGATTGCAATGATTTCAATAATTTTACAAATATTACCAAATATTTCAAAAATATTTCATAAATATTTTAAAAAGATTTCCAAAGACATCAGAAAGATTTCACAAACATTTCAATGATTTCCTAAGGATTTTGAAGATTTCAAATATTTTGCAAAGATTTCGAACAGATTGAAAATATTTCACAAATACTTCAATTATTTCACAAAGATTTCAGGTAAAGATTTATAATTTTAGTTGAAAATTCAGCTATTTGGTGGTAAATTAACTTTTTTGTTGAAAATTCTACTATTTTTGTAAAAACTTAAACTGGTTGAAAATTCATATTTTTGGTTGGAAAATTCAACTTTTTTGTACAAATTTGGTATTTTTTGGTTCAAAATTCCACCATTTTGTTAAAAAATCATATTTTTGGGTTGAAAACTCAAATTTTTTGGTAGAAATTCAATTGTTTGTTTGCAAGTTAACTTTTTTGGTGAAAATACAACAGTTTCGTAGAAAATTTGTCTTTTTGGGTTAAAAATTCAACTATTTTGTTTAAAAAATTAAACTACTTGTTTGAAAATTAAATACTCTGTTGAAAATTCATATTTTCGGGTTGAAAATTAAACTATGTAGATGAAAATGAATTTTCTTTGTTAAAAATCCATATTTTCGGGTTGAAAATTCAAATTTTTTGCAGAAATCTCATCTTTTTGGGTTCAAAATTCAACTTTTGTTAAAAAATCATGTTCTTGGGTTGAAAATTCATCTATTTTGGTAGAAATTCAAGTGTTTGGTTGCAAATAAACTTTTTTGGTGAAAGTTCAACAGTTTTGTAGAAAATTCGTCTTTTTGGCTTGAAAATTCAACTATTTTTGTTGAAAATTCATCTTTTTGGATTTTATATTTAACCATTTTGATAAAAAAAGTCATCTTGGTTGAAAATGAACTTTTTTTCGTTTTTCTTTTGTATGCAAAATTATCTTTAGTAGTTTGAAAATTGAACTATTTTATTGAAACTTCGTTTTTTTTGGGTTGAAACTTATTTTTTTAACGAAAAATTTAGGTATTACATTTTTGTTTAAAAATTATTATTTTTTTTTAGTTGAAAATTTGTCTTTTTGGTAGAAAATTATTCTTTTTGGTTGAAATTTTATATCGTTGGTTGACAATTTAACTATTTTGTTGAAAATTAGTGTTTATTTATTCATTTAAAGATTAATTTTTTAAACTGAAAATGTAGTCGTTCTGTTTTTGGCTGAATATTAAACTTTTTTAGTTGAAATATCATGTATTTTCTTTAAAATTCATCTTATTTGTAGTCGAAAATTAAGTTTTTTTTTTGAAAATTTACCTTTTTGTTTGAAAATTGAATTATTCCATTTTAGGTTCAAAATTTATCTTTTTTTGAAAATTAATTTCTTGAGTTGAAAATTGAACTATTTTTTAAAATTCGTTTTTTTTTTAATTTTATTTTTTCAATACTGAAAATGTAAATATACCATTTTTGATTGAAAATTTATCTTAATTAGTTGAAAATCTATTTATTGATTTGAAAATTGAACTATTTAGTTGAAAATTCGATTTTGTTTTTGTTGAAAATTAATTTTTTTATCTGAATATTTATCTATTCCATTTTTGGTTGACGATTTTTTTTTAGTGAAGATTAATTTTATTGGTTAACAATTTAACATTCATATATTTTGTTGAAAATTAAACATTTTTTTGAAAATTTATGTTTTTGATTGAAAATTCAACTATTTTGTGTAAAAAATAGAAAAGGTTATTTGTGAAATTTAGAACTACGCAAGAGAAAAAATGACAGTAATTGAAATATTTAATTTTCTCTTTTCAAACTGACTGACTTACATTTTTACTTTGTTTTATGACTAAACTATAAACTTTTATTAATAATTTGTATGAAAAAAAGGAATGTCCATTTTTGGCATTTAAATTTTCGGGGAACTATGACTAGAACAGCTAGCGCCACCTAGGGACTTGTAAACTTCCCTATTCAGATTTCTTTAATGCAATTTGGAATATTCCATATATGTTGCGTGATTTCAAATGGCGCTTAAATAATAAATAAAATTAATTAATTAAATGGTACCGATGGTACCTTTCACTGGGATGAAATTTGTAAAAAAAAAAGTTGTTTTTTTCGCATCGAGTTCATATCTATACAAGGTTTATGCCCATGCATTTCACTGACCATAAACCTACTAATAACGAAGATATGTACTCGATACGAAAGAAAATACTCCCATTCAAAAGGTGCCCCTTAAAATTAACTTCAAAATCAAATGTAACATCTTGTGCTAATCATCAAATTTGTTTCCATATTTTTCAGAAGAGTCCTCCGTTGAGAATTACATGCGAGATTTTTTCAAGAATAAAAAGAGTATTAAGACTGAGGCTGATATATATCTATAGCTTATTTCTTATTAAAGAACACAGTGAAGATAAAAACTGCAAATGCTGCAAATATTACGATGTACCATATGGAATTTATGTTCTATAATTAAGAAACTGAAGAAGAGAAATGCTTTTTTTTTAATCGTTAAGTTTATTTATTCTTTAGATATCAACTACAATAAACAATTTTTGTAGAATTTGGTACTAAAGAAAGTTTCTTTGACCTTTCCGATTCCCAATCTGGTATGTTCATTTTTTACAGTTTTTCGAAAACTTTTAAACCCTATCGGAAGGTGAAAATTGAAACGAATTAAAAATATTTCAAATATCGTCGAATTTGTAACATTTTGAATCCAAAACTATGTCGTTTTTGACTGCATACATTTTAATTAATTTAAGGCTGCGACTATACAGACGCGAAAACTTAAAAATTTGGCAAGGTTAATTGGACGAGCTGGAAAAGAAATCGAATTTCCACCAATGCCACACCGTCACCAGTTTTACGCCATCTTTGTTTTAGTGTAGGTTAAAGGCTGTTTCATACAACTGCTTGACGACATAAATATATTTTCACATGAATTTATTTTTATTTTATTATGATTTTTAACTTTTCTTAAATATTTCAATTCTCGTTGATGGAAATTATTTATTCGGTTTAAAATTTGTACGTTCAGTTCCGCGCATGTTCTTCTTTGTCTGAAATTTGTATGAAAGAATGAAAACATATTTAATATCGTAAATTCATTTGAAAATATATTTATTTTAGTCGTATTTATTGATTAGTTTCGAAATTTGAATAATTTTAATTTGAAAATCTCAAAGTTTCGAGATAATCGAGACTTTTTTTGTCTGCGTTTCACAAATTGTACTGAATTTTATTTTATTATATATTTGATATTCTACAGTATTCCACACTAATACTCTATACTTCCGGTTTGTTATTCGTTTCCAAAATCCGTTGACTTTCTAAATAAATATTCAATTTGTTTCTGCCTATATTTGGCCTATGGTGCAAAACATATAGAAAATCAGCGGATTTTGGAAATTAACAAAAAACCGGAAATAAAGTATTAGTGTATAAACGTGTATTACGTGCATAAAACTTAAAAATCGATGAAGCTGATGGCCTAATTTATCATATTAATATAATATTTAACTCAAAAAACATTTTTTCTCTGAGAAAATTCAAATGTAATAAGAGAAAAATAACTTTTTTTATACAAATTATTAACAAAAATGGTTAGTTTATTCATAAAATAAAGTAAAAATGTCATTCAGTTTGGAGAAAAGAAAATAATATTTTAAGTACGTTCAGTTTTTCTTGCGAAGTTCTGAATTTCATAACCATAACATAATTGTCTCCCGAAAGAAGTAATTTTAAATAAAACCGCACTTTCCGGTAAATGCGTAGTTGAAAAAGTCGCGGTCCGTTAGCATCACTGCATGCATGTCAGTGTTTTTGTTGACGTACGACGTGATAAATATAACATTTCCTTCAAATAGTACAATTTTCCAACTAAAAATCAATATTATAATAGAATAAAAAAACGACTCAAATATTTCGCGGAATAGTGAGTTTTGTAGCATGACGTGACGGTCATGGTAGGATAGGTGGAAATGTCAGGAAGGTTAGCATAGTTGGTACATCTTGACATAGGATTGCATACGGCTTTCTGCAGAAAATATTCTAAACGTAATATTAAGTCCTAAATGTACGAATAGTAATATTTGTCAAGTGTAGAATGTATTTTCTCAGTCATGTTCCATTCTTTTGCCGATATTGACGATCTTTCAGTTTCATGAAATACAACCAACTATCCGAAAATTGAGGTTGGAGTACCCGATTTTGATCAAATCGATCTGATACACTAACCTGAAAGTTTGGATATTTTATTTTATTTCGTGACACTGAAAGGCGTCAATCGACGAAAGAATGGAACATGACTGAGAAAATACATTCTTCACTTGACAAATATTACTATTCGTATATTTATGACTCACTTTTACGTTCAGAATATTTTTTCCAAAAAGTCGCTAGCAATCCCATGACGTCATGCTAAAATACTCAATTCCGAATCCTATTTAAATATTGTTTCAATCTGAAATTTTCCATTTTTAACCCATTTAATTTGAAATTTTTTAATTAAGTAAGACATTTTTTCGAATTTCTAGCAATATTTTACTTTTCTTTTAAAATGAGCAATTATAAATCAAATATTAAAAACTGAACAATTTTAAACTGAA
The DNA here is from genome assembly GCA_932195095.1 of Andricus curvator. Classification (NCBI taxonomy): domain Eukaryota; kingdom Metazoa; phylum Arthropoda; class Insecta; order Hymenoptera; family Cynipidae; genus Andricus; species Andricus curvator. The sequence continues at coordinate 93,930 of CAKNYM010049631.1, read as the reverse complement.
ATATTTGAAATAGAAAGCCTTGAATCTTTAATATTTCAGAGTGTTAAATTCAAACTTTGTACGTTACAATTTTAATTGTTCCATTTAACAAATTTTTAATATGTAAGTGTAATTATTGAATTTTGATGCATAAATAACAATTGAACAATTATCAATTTGGAAAAAATTTGAGTTAGCTTTAGACATATTTACCAGTTTTGAGCTCGGTTTTGAGAAGATCCAAACTTAATATAAAACTGAAAAAGATTTCAAAAAATAAAAAAGTAAGTTTAGATTTTTGAAGATTTCGAAATAAAATGTTGAAGCTTTTCATTGATCTTTAAAGGTTTTGAGAAAATGAAAAAAATTTCTCAACTTTACTGGGAAATTTTAAAATGATTTTTTATTTTGAAAAATTATTTTCAAGAGAATATTTAAAAAGATTTAAAAATTTTTTAGAATAATAAATAATAATTGAACAATTATTTATTTGGAAAATAATCGAGTGAGTTTAAAATATTTAGAAGTTTTTAAAAGATTCCAAAATAATTTGAAACACGAAAAGATTTCAGAACATTTGAAACACAATGTAGATTTTTGAAGATGTCCAACACAATATTTACAAGCTTTTCATGCATTTTTACAGTTTTTCAATGAATAAAAAATTTGTATCAAAATTTCTAGAAAAACTAACAATAATTTTTTTTTTTTGTTGAAAAAATTAATTGTAAAAGAATATTTAATAAGATTTTCAAAATTTTCAAAAAAGAATCTGGATGACTTTAAGGTAATTTCTTTACTTTTGCAAGATTTTCCAAAAATGTTTGGGAAAGTTCAAGTTCCAAGATAATGAAATTATTATTACAAATTTTTAAGCAAATATTTAAAAATGTTTCAAAACAAATTTTTGTTTTTAGCTTAAAATTGCTTAAAATGACATAATTTGGAAAATGTATACATTTTTTTTATCCATTCTTCAATTCATAGCATTGAAAATGAAGGGTGAATTGAAATTTTGTAGTTTAACGGCTTTTAATTTAAAAAATTCCAATTGAAAAGTTTCTAAAGCTTTTATTTTATACGCGAAAATTACTGATCGTTTGAATTAACATTTTTTGCTTTAATTTGAAAAGTTAAAAATTCAAAAGTATTCCACTTTGAGTATTTTAATTTGCGGTTCAGATTCTATGACTAAAAATAAAAAAAAAATATTTTCAAGACTTCGAATCTTCGAATTTCAATGACCGTGATCAATTCTTTCTCCATTGTTCCATTTGATTTGCAGTCAAAATCGATTGCTATATATTTAAAAAAAAAACTTCAAACGTAAGGTTTTTTTTTTAATAACGATTATTCATTCTTCTCTTTGAATAATCTACCATTCCTTTAAAATTTAAACATAGAAGCTCTTTTGTAAGAGCGATCATGTCGAAAAATAACAGCTTTTTGGCTGCTAAAGCTGTAAATTCCTGTAGATTCTTGTAGAAAATTAAAACTATGATAAAATACGACAATGTACAAGAAAATACATAAAAAGTACAACATTCGTCACAATAATAGAAAAAAAGTTGTACTTTCCTGTAATTTTGGTTGTAATTTAAGGCGCTTTCACACGATTGCAGGTCAGCAGATTGCATGCAGAAAGTCTACAAGAGTGAAAGAGATCGTGAAAGCAAAGATATTATAAACCTAGATGCGGCACCTCACGAGCGAACCTATAATAAGTTCCAAGAACTAAAAAAATGCCATTAGTTAAACAGAGATAGCGATATCTCTGTCTCTTTTTAACCAATTTTTTAGTTCTTGCAACTTATTACAGGTTCGCTAGTGAGGTGCCGCATCTAGGTTTATAATATTTTTGGTGAAAGCGTTCTATTGTATTTCTTTGTAGATTCCTGTGAACATAGTTTTAGCTTTCTGTACTTTTTGGTAAAAATCTTTCCACCAGGGACTGTTTAATTTTTGGGGATAGTTCCCATCTCTGCACGTAAATCAAGTGAGGGCGCAGTCCCATGGAAGTAGATTAGCAGAATAGTGGAACAGTTTTGAACAGTGAGGTGACGGCTAGAACTTGTGCAGTTACCTCATTGGTCAAAACTGTTCCACAATTCTACTAATCTACCTCCATGGGACTGCGCCCTGACGTATTTTAGGTATTTTCACTTCAACCACCAGCTAAGTTCAGTTTGTTGAGAGCTGAGGGGAAAAAAAAAATGGACCAATAACGCATGGGATTCAGTGTATTTTTGCCCTATTCTGGTAATATATTCGCAAAAACTAATTTTACCTATATAAATATTTCAGAAAAATAGTTTTCATTTTCGAATTGCCTAAACTTACGCGAAATAAAAATGGCCGAAAACTGTGGACGGTCTGTGATTGGTGGAAAAACAAGCCCTTTTCCAGCTCGTCCAATGAAACTTGCAAAACTTTCAAGGCTTCGCGTAGGTATAGGCGCAGCCTTTTATTTTTCAAGGACTATTCAATGGAATTATAAAATTACATTAATTATTATTTATTACAAAGATATTACAATAATAAAGTTTTGTTTCATGCATTTAGTCCATCGGGTGCATTGTTTTCCCCAAAGATATTATAAACCTAGATGCGGCACCTCACTAGCGAATCTATGATAAGCTCCAAGAACTAAAAAAATTCCATCAGTTAAAAAGAGATAAATATATCTCTGTTTCTTTTTAACCAATGATATTTGTGTAGTTCTTGGAACTTATTGTAGGTTCGCTAGTGAGGGGTCACATCTAGGTTTATAATATCTTTGGTTTTCCCCCTCAGCACTCAACGATGTGAAGTTATCTGGTAGTTGAAATAAAAATCCCTAATACGTTCCAAACCTCATTCAGAACAGCGCCAAAACCAGCCCCATGCATCGCCCCCACTTTTCTGATTTTCTTAGCGTCCGGCCGGTGAACTAATCCGACAGTTGGCGCTCCAATCAGGACGGCTGAGATTTTTATTGTGTTGCATGGGCGAAACTTATAATTAATTAAATAAATGAGTTTTATCGGAGAAATTCATTAAAAAAAGTCAAGGAATGTATAGTACAGTGAAGATTCTATATTTTTTAATAAGTGTGTGCAAAATAATAAGTGTGGAAAACATGGGATATAAGTGTATAGCTCTTGGTTGCAACTCGGGCTACGACAATAATGAAGAAATTAATCACTTTTCTCTCGTCCCAAAAGATCTAGATATTCCATTTTTAACGCATTTAATTTGGAAATTTTTAATTAAGAAAAAGAACAATTTTTTAATATTCAGCAAGGTTTGACTGCTTATATAAAATGATCAATTATAAATCAATTATCAAAACAAAACATAGATTTTTGAAGATTTCAAAATAAAATTTTGAAGCTTTTCAAGGGTTTTGAAAAGTTTGAAGATAATAAAAACGTATTTCGTAAGATTCTTGGAAAAATTTTAAATAACTTTTTATTTAAAAAAAATAATTTTAACAGAATATTAAAAAGGATTTCAAAAGGCAACCACAATTGTCAAAAAATAATTTGGGACATTTTAAGTGATTTTTTTTTAATTTTCCAGGCTCTAATAAAAGTTTTAGAAAAAATTAGGATCATTTGAAAAACAAACTTCGAATTTTTAAAAGAATTTCAAAAACAATTAGAAATTTAGAAACATTCCACAAAATTTAAAACAAAATGTACATTTTTTAACATCATGAAATGAAATTTTAAAGCTGTTTAAGGATTTTGAGAGGTTTCAAGACGATATACAAATTTTCTTCAGATTCCTGGAAAAATGTTCAATGATTTTTTATTTAAATAATAATTTTAAGGGAACATTGAAAATAGGTTTCAAAACAATGTTTGGTGTATGAATAACAATTCAACAATTATTAATTTTTAAGGACCTAAAATTAATATAATTTTACTTCTATTTTAAAAAGTGTTCAGTTAAAAAAAAATTTAATCTCTCAATTTTTAATGTTTCTAACTTAAAAGTGCCTAAAAATATATAATTTTGTAAATCTACATTTCGAATCTTTTGTTGTAATTGCAAAGAAAATGTCTTTATTGGGATTAGGGTCGATAATATGTATTTGTTTTGTGTTCTGCAATAAATTTAAAAAAAAATTATTTTTAAATCAAATAAAAATGAGACTTTTTATGTTTCATCCCGGACTGACTCACTGGACTCGTCAGTAAGGCTATGTGAAACCTTATACATTTTAATTGATCTAAATTCATTATAATGTATATTTTCCAACAAAAAAATTTAAGTTTGTTTATAAATTTAATAAATGTTGCAGTCAATAATATAGTTTATTTCAACCACGGATAGGGGTTTAAACTAAATATAATTGATATAAATTTTTTTTCGATTTTTTTGAAAACACAACAAATTTTTTTAATGTTATTTCGACCTCGGATAGGGGCCAAACCTTAAATTAAAATATCAACATTTACCAAGCTAAAAAGAAATTATTATTAGGTTAGTGAGTTGATTAGTGAACCAAAAAAGGAATTTTAAACTTATCCTCAGTAATTTTCTTCCTTCTCCTTCTCTTCCAATATTTCTATCCTTGTATATTATTCTTGTTACAACTGCGCGAATTGAGGCTTGGTTTGGACACTATATTATTGAATGCAAAATTGATTAAATTCACAAACTAAAAATTATTTTTTTTCTTTTAAATGTTCATTATAATGAATTTAGATCAATTAAAATGTATAAGGTAGCACTGATTCATATAGCCTTACTGACGAGTCCAGTGAGTCAGTCCGGGACGAAACATAAAAAGTATTATTTTTATTTTATTTAAAAATAAATATATTTTTTTTAATTGATTGCAGAACACAAAACAAATAAATATTATCGACCCTAATGCCAATAAAAAAATCTTCTTTACAATTATAATACTTGGGTCAATTAAAAACGATATCTATCCATAAAACAGCAAAGATATCAATGTCATCTAACTTTTTTTATAAACCTGAAAAAAACCGAGAAATGGCTGGGAATTTTTTCCCTTGGTTAAAACGGCCACCCTGAATTATTAATAAAATATTATATAATCAATTATTTCATTTCAATTATATTTATTTATTTTAATAAATATTCATAACTGAGGATTTACATATTTATATCATTCATAATTTTGACAACAATTTAATAGAAATAACAATTATATATAATTTAGAACAATTATAAAATTTCAAATTCTAACAATTATTTAATAAAAATACCAAATAAATTATAATAGAACATAACATTTTTAATTTCAGAATGCTGATCCAAGTATTTAATTTCACCACCATTCAGTTGCTAGTTTCCGTGACGATTTTAGAATGATTAATTACTATTACGCTTATTATTACTAAAAAAAAATATTCCCGGTCAAAATTTGGAAACAGTTTCAAGTTTTTTAATTATTTTATGCTTTTCTCTCATGCATTGAAATGCAAAAGTCAGCCGTCCTGATCGGAGCGCCAACTGTCGGATTAGTTCACTGGCCCGAATGCTAAGAAAATCTACTACTACATACACCTACACGGTCGATGCATAGGGCTGCTCTGCAGTGGGACCTCTTTTTCTAACGTGTGGAGATAGAAAGAGAGATTCGTTCGATTTTCGACTTCGAAACAGCATCGGAGTCCCACTGCTGGACCCTCTGTAGATGCGGCACCTCACTAGCGAACCTATAATAAGTTCCAAGAACTAAAAAAATGTTATTAGTTAAAAAGAGATAGAGATATCTCTGTCTCTTTTCAACCAATGGTATTCTTTTAGTTCTTGGAACTTATTATAGGTTCGCTAGTGAGGTGCCACATCTAGGTTTATAATATCTTTGGTTTTCCCCCTCAGCACTCAACGATGTGAAGTTAGCTGGTAGTTGAAATAAAAATACCTAATTAGGCATTTTCACTTCATAGTCAGCTAACTTCACTTCCTTAACTGCTGAGGGGAAAACAATGGATCAAATGCATGGGATTCGCTCCATTTTTGCCCTATTTTGTTAATATCTTCGTAAAAACTATTTTTTTCATATAAGTGTATTTGAAAAATAGTGTTTATTTTTTAAGAACTATTTAATGAAATAATAAAATGTTGATAATTATTATTCATTATGAAGATATTACAAAAATAAAGTTTTGTCCCATGTATTTGTCAAAATTTGGTCCATTGTTTTCCCCTCAGCATTCAACGAAGTGAAGTTAGCTGATGGTTGAAGTGAAAATGCCTAATACGTTCCAACAGAGCTGCCAACACGGGCACCTTGCACTACTGCGCATGCGATGCATAAGGCGCTTTATTGGCTGCCGTTCGCGCGCTTATTTGAAATGTTAAAAAATACAATTTTTTTATTTATTATTAATAATTGAAAATAATTATATTTTAACATGTTCAAGTGGTACGTGGAAGGTTTTAAATACATTCTGAGCATTAGTTTATGAAATAAAATAAGTATTCAGTATACCATTAAACCATTTCCCTTTCAGGGTAGGCGTGACACTACCCGATTCGGGTAGTGTTTCTAGGTTTTTCTTGTAGTTATAAATAACTACAAGTGTGGGCTCACCACACCCACGATGTGCCAACAGCACTCATGTCAGTATTCTTGAATGGTCACCCATCCAAGTACTAACCGCGTCCAACGCTGCTTAACTTCAGTGATCTGACGAGAACTGGGGTTTTCAGCGTGGTATGGCCGTTGGCAATAAGTAAATAAAAAATATCATGTTATTTAATGTTATCTTTTTTTATTTTTGAATTATTTTAAATAACTTATGCATTTAAAATTTTGTATAATATTAATAATCATTTTTAAACTTTCAAAAAAGTATACTAAATAAAAGATAATTTTTTTTGCAGCACAGATGGTGAATTTCATTTTGATAATAAAGCATCGAAGCGTTTCGAACTGGTTTTCAATTTCTTTTCAAGATGCGAAAAATAAACAAAATTTCGAAGATTTTAAAAAATCTGAAAAAATAATAGATTTGCTAATATTATCTGATTTTATTAATTAATTAAATTAATCGAGCTAATTAAATTAGGTCAATTAATTGATTAAATTAATTTAATTTATATAATATTAGAATATTCATTATTTTTCAGATTTTTTAAAATCGGGACTACTGAGAAATCCCGACAAGTGAAATTCCCGCCACTGTAAAATTCCTGAATTCGAACTAGGAAATTTACAAATTAAAAAAATCCCGAATTTTAAACAATTCAAATTTTTTGTTCAATAAATATTATTTATTTATTAAAAATAAAAGAATCGAATATTTTTAACAAGGAAACAAATTGTTTGAATGTTTATAGTTTAAAAAAATATTGTTACAATTTAAAATAACAATAATTAAAAAAATGTTTTTCTGGATGAACAATTTTGTTTGAAAATGTACATAGTATTTAAAATAATCTCAAAAATCGAATGTTCAATTTAAAACAAAAAGTAAGAAGAAGTTTAGAGATGAATCAGTAATGAGTTGAATCCTGTAAAGTTTGTTTGCACGTGTGTTCAAATTTATTTTGTTATACAAGTTTTATACACTTATTTTTATTTTTAATTCAAACCATAATGTTAAAAAATCAAAGTATTTGAATATGTATTTTCAAGGAATAACTAAATAATATCTATTGAAAAACTATTTTTTTACTTGTTTCGAATTGGGAACAGTTTCGGGAATTTTATTTTTCTTGATTTTTCAGTCATACCTTAAAATCTTGGAAAATTTTTGTATTTTTCGCATCTTGAAAAAGAACTGAAACCCAGTTCGAAACGCGTTAAATATTTCGAGATGTAGCTGTAATAAGATTTGCATATCCATTTTTATTAATATTCAAAATTTTAAATGCATACATTATTATAAATAATTTTAAAATAAAAAAAGATAACATTAAATGAATGATATTTTTTATTTACTGAATACTCATTTTATTTTTCAACCTAATGCTCAGAATGTATCAAAAACTATCCACCTACCACATGAACATGTTAAAGTATAATTATTCTTAATTATTAATAATAAATAAAAAGAATTGTATTTTTTAACATTTCAAATAAGCGTGCGAACGGCAGTCAATGAAGTGCCTTATGCATCGCATGCGCAGTAGTGCAAGGTGCCCTCGTTGGGAGCACTGCGTTCCAACCCTGATTCAGAACAGCGCCAAAACGGACAGGTTTCCAACCCTGCTGCTCATCTGCCGCCATTTTGTTTGTTACAACCTCCTCATACCACGCACGCACGACACCAAGCTAAGTAAACCCGTAATCGTCACTCTTATTTCTTCTTATTGCTACTGCTGGCTACTCTGTAGCATCCAAAAAGGTTCGAAGCACTTCCTACAAAGTTAAAATGTCTCACGGAGGAAGAAATGAGTGCAGAATTTACGTCGGAAATTTGCCACCCGACATCAGAACCAAGGACATCCAGGATCTCTTCTACAAGTTCGGAAAAGTAACGTTTGTTGACTTGAAAAATCGCAGGGGACCTCCATTCGCCTTCGTCGAATTCGACGACCCAAGGTTCGTTTAATATTTATTTCATTTCACCAATTTCCCTCCGATTTCAAAGATATATACCTCTTAGTCTTTGACTCCTCTTTCCAAGTCGAGTCATTTCTTGATTTCTGAACTCGCTACCCTCGTTAGGAACGCTTTTTTGCTCTAATTCGATTAAGCTTTATCGCGTGATGGTTGCTTTGCTTGTTTATTGATTGTGTTCATTTTTGTTGAGAAATTGCAGTCATGGTGGAAAAGTTGACGCATGAAAAACTGAAATTCCATTCGTGAATCGAGTTTTTTGATCACGGAAGTCTCTTTTTCTTACAGAGACGCAAGGGACGCTTTTAGGTTCTGATAATTTTAGAATTTTTTCTTGATTATTTAAGAATTGTTGAATAAGAATGATGAATACTTCTGCTTGGATGCTTTGAAATCCGGAAGATTAAAAGAGCTTTTCGGAGTTTTTTAAAGAGACTTTTAGTGATTCTAATTCACTTAATAGGGCGTAATCAATATGCATGAGTCACGGTCTTCTCTTATCAAGTATTCTCTTATCACTAAAATAGTTGATGCTTGTAAGAACAAGAATTTTTTAAACCTGTTAGAAATCATGATTATATACCTGATGAATTAGCTTTTGCTACCGAAAAGCATTTGATTTTTGTGGCTAAAAATATTGGAGAGTGCAAAATAAAATTAGGAGGTTCGAATTTTTGAGTTAAAAATTCATCTATTTTGGTACAAAATTGAAAATTATACGACTTCAGTTGAAAATTCAACTATTTCGTTGAAAATTAAATGATAATAAAATTAATCTTGGTTGAAAAATCATCTGTTTGATTGAAAATTAACCTATGTGCTTGAATATTTATTTTATTTGGTTGAACATTCAACTTTTTGAAAAAAAATTTATCTCATTCGTTGAAAATTAATTTCTTTGGTTGAAAATTTAACCATTAGATTCAAAATTTCTTTAAAAATTCAACTATTTTGTTGAAAATTAATGTATTTTGTTGAAACTTAATTTTTTTTCGTTGCAAATACGTATTTTTGTGTAAAAAACCGTAATGGTTTCGTTCAAAATTATACTTCAGTTGAAAATTCAACAATTTCGTTGAAAATTATTTTCTTTGGTTGAAAATTCAACCATTAAATTCAAAATTTCTTTAAAAATTCAACTATTATGTTGAAAATTCATGTATTTTGTTGAAACTTAATGCTTTTTCGTTGTAAACACGTCTTTTTGCGTTAAAAATCGTAATGGTTTGGTTGAAAATTATACGACTTCAGTTCAAAAATTCAACTATTACCTTGAAAATTAATTTCCTTGGTTGAAAATGTAACCATTAGATTCAAAATTCCTTTAAAAATTCAACTATTTTGTTAAAAATTAATGTATTTTGTTGGAACTTAATTTTTTTTCGTTGCAAACACGTCTTTTTGGGTTAAAAATCGTAATGGTTTGGTTGAAAATTATACTTCAAAATTCATGGGTTTTGTTGAAACTTATCTTTTTTGTAGAAAATTAATCTTGGTTGAAAATTCATCTGTTTGATTGAAAATTAACCTATGTGCTTGAATATTTATTTTATTTGGTTGAAAATTAAACTTTTTGAAAAAAATGTATCTCATTGGTTGAAACTTGATGTTTGGTTGCAAATTAATTTCTTTGGTTGAAAATTTAACCATCAGATTCAAAATTCTTTAAAAATTCAACTATTTTGTAGAAAATTCCTGTATTTTTTATTAATTTTTGGTGCATATTGCATCTTTTTGGGTTAAAAGTCACAATGGTTTCGTTGAAAATTATACTTCAGTTGAAAATTCAACTATTTCGTTGAAAATTAATTTCTTTGGTTGAAAATTTAACCATTAAATTCAAAATTTCTTTAAAAATCAACTATTATGTTGAAAATTCATGTATTTTGTTGAAACTTAATGCTTTTTCGTTGTAAACACGTCTTTTTGGGTTAAAAATCGTAATGGTTTGGTTGAAAATTATACGACTTTAGTTGAAAATTCAACTATTTCGTTGAAAATTAATTTCTTTGGTTGAAAATTTGGGTGGAGTTCCGAATAGCGTAAACCGCTGATTTTTTTGAGGCTCCGTATACTTATGTATTTTGACGCGCTGATTACGAAAATGATAGTGAAAATGTGCGGAAATTTGATTTTCACGGTGAAACCATGAAAAAACCATAAAAATCATGGTTTTTTGCGATTATCTCAGCTAATATGCAAAATAAAAGAAAATGTTTCAAACAAAAGTTGTAGACATCATTGAAATACACATTTTTTGTTAAAAAGATTTTTTTCTGTGAGTGATAGTTTTCGAGGAAATGAACGATATAAGGATTACAATCGTATCTCCATTGGTTTCGGTTTGGTACCTACTTACGCTCTTCACCACGGAAAGGTTGGAGAATTTTGAAGAGCATATTTTTTTCTATTTTTCATGTTTTTTATTTTTTTTGTTTGGTTGTGGGGGCGGGAAGGCACCCCTGTGACAGGTCACAAAAATAACT
>CAKNYM010049631.1:62064-81506 GCA_932195095.1 Andricus curvator | reverse complement strand
AAATTCCTTTAAAAATGCAACTATTTTGTTGAAAATTAATGTATTTTTTGAAACTTAATTTTTTTTTCGTTGCAAAAACGTATTTTTGGGTAAAAAATCGTAATGGTTTGGTTGAAAATTATAGGACTTCAGTTGAAAATTCAACTATTTCCTTGAAAAATAATTTTCTTTGGTTGAAAATTCATGTATTTTGTTGAAACTTAATTTTGTTGTTGAAAACACGTCTTTTGGATTGAAAATTTAACCATTAGATTCAAAGTTCCTTTAAAAATTCAACTATTTTGCCAAAAATTTATTTATATTGTTGGAACTTAATCTTTTTTTTTTCTAGAAAATTAATCTTAGTTGAACATTTTTTTGAAAGATTTTCCAAAAAATCGACTTTTTAGCTTGAAAATTCAACTAATGGTTTGAAAATTCATGTATTTTGAATGAAAGTCGTATTTTTTGTTAGAAAATTAATGTTCTTGGTTGAAAATTGTTCTTTTTCGTTTTAAAAATGCATAAATTTTGGTGGAAATTTCATATTTTTTTGTGGAAATATTAAATATTACAATTTTTGTTGAGAATTTTTCATTGTAATTGGAGAATTAAACTATTAGGTTGAAAGTGCAACTGTTTTCGGTTGGAGTTTAATCTTTTTTTAAATTAAAAATTCGATTATTCGGTTGAAAATTCATCTTTACAGGTTGCAAATTTAACTTATTTGTTAAAAAAAAGAACTATTTGGTTGAAAAATTCACTATTATGTTAACAATTGAACTATTTTGATGAAAATTTAATTGTTGAAAATTCATCTGCTTTGTTGAACTTGTCTATTTGAACAGAAAATTTGTCCTTTTGAACTGAAAATTTCTCTTTTTTCATTGAAAACTCAACTGTCTTGTAAAAAAAATCAATTATTTAGTTGAAAAATCATCGTTTTAGGTTGAAAATATAACAATTTGATTAAAAAATAAACTCTTTTGTTAAAAACTCATCTTTTGAGTCGAAAATTCAACTTTTTGTTGAACATTCATCTATTTGGGCAGAAAATTCGTCTTTTAAATTGGAAATTTATCTGGTTTTGTAAAAAAATTGCACTGTCTTCTAAAAAATTCAATTATTTGGTTGACAATTCAACTTTTTTTTTAAGTTTAAGTATTTTTTTTTGATAATTTGATAATTAGGTTGCAAAATGATCATTGTAGGTTTAAATTTCAATATTTTGTTTAAAAATTCAAATATTTTGTTAAAAAGTTATATTTTTTAGTTGGAAATTCAACTGTTATTTCGAAAATTAATGGTCAGGGAAAATGAAAAATTGGTCAGGAAATTTTTTAATGACGTTTTTAGACCACTTTGTACTATTTTGCAGTGTGTCCAGCGACCTTGAATACCTGGAATTCTCGTTGAATTTTTTGTAAACCTTGAAACCCTGGAAATCTCCTTGAATTTTTAACCAGAACCTTGAATTTTCAAAATATGTATTTTAGAATATTTCAAAAGATTTCACACAGATTTCAAATAATTCAATGATTTTAACCAATACAAAAGATTTAAGAAAGGTTTCAAAAATATTTCAAAGGATTTCAAGGATTTCAAATATTCAAAAAAGGCGTGTACAATAGATTTAAAAGATTTCACAAAGATTTCAAGGATGTGAAGAAGGCACACACCAGATTTCAAACATTTCACAACAATTTTACAAAGATTTTGAAACTTTTACAAAATTTAAAGGATTTTAAAGATTTTAAAAAAGGTATAGTAAACCAGATTTCGAAACATTTAAAAGATTTCGTAAAAATTTATAAAAAAAGTACATTACACCAGATTTCATAAAAATTTCATGGAGATTTCAAAAGAATACACGAATTTCAAAACGTTTCAAATAGTTCAATGATTTCAAACGAACACAAAAGTTTTCACAAATATTTTAAAGAATTCATAGGAATTTCAAAGATTTGAAACGATTAAAAATTTGTTTAGAAGATTTTAAAACATTTCACAAAGATTTCAGTTATTTTGATGATTTCAAATTAATAAAAAAGATTTTTCTAATACTTCAATGAATTCATAAGGATTTCAAAACTTTCACATATTTCAAAAAGGGTACAGTACACCAGATTTCAAAGATTTTAAACGATTTCAAAAAGTTTCAACAAATTGGAGAAGATCTCAATGATTTCAAACGAACCCAAAAGATTTCACAAACAAAAATTAAAGAAAGGTTTCACAAATATTTCAGAAAAATTTCAAAGATTTTACAAATTTTTTTTAATATTTCAAAATATTTCTTAAAGATTTCACTTTACAAAGATTTTAAAATATTCCCAAAGATTTCACAAAGACGCCTTATGTTCTCAAAAAACTGAGAATTTGTTTATTTATGGTTCTGCTTTCTTTAGAAATTGTTGGCCAATAAAAAATGAAATTGTTCATTTTATACAAACTTATATTTCAGTATTTTATGTAAAAAAAGGAGACCTGGAAAAACTTGATTTCTTGACCTGGTAAACTTGGAAAAGACCTAGAATTTTGTTCCTAAGAATCGCTGGACACCCTGATTTTGCCCCTATTGACACTATTTTCAATTTCCCAAATGAGTCCGAGACCTAAAAAAAGTCAAGGACGCAAAATAAAAGTAGAAGGTCCTAATCATTAGAAGATTATGCAAAAAAACCATTTACTTTTTAAAGAACACCAAAATAAAACATGAGTTTCCGTAACAAAAACGAACTTTTTTTTTAATTTTATAGAGATGCAGAAGATGCTGTTCACGCAAGAGATGGATATGACTACGATGGGTATCGTCTTCGAGTCGAGTTTCCCCGGGGAGGAGGTCCGAGTAATAATTTCCGAGGAGGTCGTGGAGGAGGCGACAGTGGCAGAGGAGGAGGAGGTCGAGGGGGCGACATGAATAATTCACGAGGTCGAGGTCCACCGGCTCGTCGTTCTCAATATCGGGTCCTCGTCACCGGACTACCTCCTTCCGGAAGTTGGCAGGATCTGAAGGATCATATGCGAGAGGCTGGGGATGTTTGCTTCGCCGATGTTTACAAAGATGGCACTGGCGTCGTTGAATTTCTTCGATACGAGGACATGAAATACGCCGTGAAAAAGCTTGACGACTCTCGATTCCGATCTCATGAGGTCAGTTCTCTTACTTCCATTGATTATTCCTCTTCGCCAATCCCATTTTCCATGATGAACAGTTTTTAAATTAGTTCAAGTAGGCGCCGCGCGTCTACAAAAAAGGGTTTTGTAGCCTATTAAAACGTTAATACCCTCCGTTCATCCCTTACGCCCCGCCCCTATTCCCCTCCCATAACCTTTTCTTCCCTCACTACCTCTTACTTACCCTTTCCTACTCCCCTCACTTCTCGTCCTGGGGAAAAATTAGTTAATGTAGACGCCGTGCCCCTACAAAAAAGGGTTTCGTAGCCTATTAAGACGTTAATTAAGTCGTTCAAACCTCCCCTCACTTCTCTTATTTCAGTTCCCTTTATGTCCCCTCACTTCTATTTCTTCTCACTTTCCATACTTACCATCCTCTCAGTTCCCCTGCCTTATTTCTCCTGACATCCCTCGCTTTGCTCCCCCCTCCTCACAACCCCTACCCCCATATTCTTCCTAATTCTCTTCCCCTCCTTCTCATCCCCGCCCCTTGATTCTACTCACTTCCCCTACCCCCTTATTTCTCCTACTTCCCTTCTCATTTCCCCAACCCTCGCTTTTCTACTCCCCTCCATTTCTCATCACTTTCCCTCTCCTCATTTCTCCTACTTCCCCTCCCATTTCTTCCCCTACTAACCCTTTCCTCACTTCTCCTAATTCCCCTTCCATTGCAGGGTGGCGACATAACCGGGAATTTAATTAGAAAAGTGGGAATTTACTTCTGATCGCAGAAAATTTCAAGTTTTCATTTCAATAATTTTTCAGATTATCCCAGTTTACTCGAATTAAATCATAGTTTAATATTGATTTTTTATTATTTTCCATTATAAGAAAAACCTTTTGCAATTTTCTCAAAAAATGGATTTTCATGGATTTCACTTGAAACCGGTAATATTTTACGTGGAACCCGAATTTTTTTAAAGGATTATAATTCGGATTGAAAAGAAAGGAATTAAAAAAAAAGTCCTCTTCCAAGTCAGAACTTGTCACAATTTGAAAGTTCCCTCTTCTAAATTTTAGATAAAGAAAGTGCTTGAAGCAGTTTTTAAAGTAGAAGTAGTATTTCAAAGAAATATTTCTGAATTATAATATAAGCATTTGATACATTGTTCATTGCGAGTTCATCTTTCTTTAGTTAAAAATTTAACTACTTGGTTAAAAGTTAAACTCTTTTGTTAAAAATTAATTTTTTGTTGTTGAAGATTCATCATTTTAATTTAAAATTCATGTCTGGTTGACAATGTAACTACTTTGTTGAAAATTTTGTTGAAAATTTATTAATTTTGATGCAATTTTTTTTTGTAGGAAATTAATTTTTTTAATGAAAAGTGAATTATTCCATTTTTGGTTGAAAACTGATCTTTTTTAGTTCAAAATTTAACTATTTGGTTGAAAATCGATCTTCTTACTTAGTTGAAAATTCAACTGTTTGATTGAGAATTTATGTATTTTGTTGAGAAACGGTCTTTTTTGGTAGAAATTAATCTTCCTGGATGAAAATACGATATTTGGTTAAAAATTCGACTACTCCAGTTGAAGATTCATCACTTTAGTTGAAAATTCAACTATTTAATTGGAAATTAATGTATTTTGTTAAAAATTCATCTTTTTTTGTAGAATTTTTTTTTTCAAATTTAACAATTCCAGTTAAAGATTTATCAGCTTAGTTGAAAATACGCCTTTTTTGTTGAAAATTTCAGTCCTTTTTTGAAACTTAAACTTTTTTGCTAAAAATATATTTGTTTGGTTGAAGATTCATTATTTTAATATTGACAATTCATCGCCTTTGTTGAAAATTAATTTTTTAACTGATAATTTAACTATTCAATTTTTTGTTGAAAATATATCTTTTTTAGTTAGAAATGTAAATACTTTATTGAAAATTCAACTATTCGTTTTGAAGATTATCACTTTTGTTG
The DNA here is from genome assembly GCA_932195095.1 of Andricus curvator. NCBI lineage: Eukaryota > Metazoa > Arthropoda > Insecta > Hymenoptera > Cynipidae > Andricus > Andricus curvator. Next base: position 76,431 of record CAKNYM010049631.1, on the reverse strand, counting down.
AAAATTTAACTATTCAATTTTTTGTTGCAAATATATATGGTTTTTTAGTTGAAAATTAAACTATTTACTCAGAAATTCATATATTTTGTTGAAAATGTAATATTCCCCGGTGGAAATTTTTTGTTAAAACATGTACTTTTTTGTAAAAAAATTATTGTAGAAAATTACAAATCTTTACAAAAAATACAAGATTTCAGAATAGTTAAAATATTGGGAAACTGAAATTAAAATTTGCGTTGAACTGTAGTTCGATTATTGAAAATTGAACAATAATTGATTTTATAGAACGATTCTGAATGTGTTCAGAATGAAGCAAGTTACAGATTTTAACGTTAAAAATATAAATTTTTCAATTTGAAAGCCTCAGTAACAAATGTAAACGTTCAATTGAAACTTTAAAAACTATTCTTAATTTTAAAATAATTTTAAAAATTAAAGGCTCTTATTCAATTCCAAATCATATTCAAATATTGTTTCAATCTGAAATATTCCATTTTTAACCCATTTAATTTGAATTTTTTTAATTAAGTAAGACATTTTTTTGAATTTTGAGCAATATTTTATTTTTCCTTTAAAATGAGCAATTATAAATCAAATATTAAAAGCGAAACAATTTTAAACTAAATTTTGAAAGGTTTTAAATTAATAAAAAATTTGTATCGAAATTCCTACGAAAACTAACAATAATTTTTTTTTTCAAATTAATTTAATAAGAATATTTAATAAGATTTCCAAAATTTTCAAAAAAGAATCTGGATGAGTTTAAGATAATTTTTTTACTTTTACCAGATTTTTTGAAGGAAATAAAAAAATTCTTAATTTTGCTTTGAAAATTTAAAGTGATTTTTTTATTTTAAAAAGTTAATTTTAAGAGAATACTTAAAAAGATAAAAATTTTTTTGAATAGTAAATGATAATTGAACAATTAATAATTTGGAAAATAATCGAGTAAGTTTGAAATATATTTAGAAGTTTTGAAAAGATTCCAAAATAATTTGAAACATGAAAAGATTTCAAAACATTTAAAACACAATGTAGATATTTGAAGATGTCGAACACAAAATTTATAAGCTTTTTAAGCATTTTGAAAGGTTCTAAATGAATAAAAAATTTGTATCAACATTTTTAGAAAAACTAACAATAATTTTTTTGTTTGAAAAATTAATTTAAAAATAATATTTAATAAGATTTCAAAAATTTTCAAACGAGAATCTGGATGATTTTAATGCATAAATTAATGCTTCTACCCTAAAAATGCTCAAAATGATATAATTTTGAAAAATTTTTCATTCATTCTTCAATTAATAGCATTGAAAATGATAGCGTGGATTTGTATTTTTTTTAAATCTTTTAATGTTCATTGTATAAAAGTTAAAATTTAAAAGTTTGCAGTTTTATGGCTTTTAATTTAAAAAATTTCAATTGAAAAGTGTTAAAAGCGTCCATTTTTTACGCGAAAATTATTGATCGTTTGAATTAAACAAATTTTAAGCTTTAATTTTGAAGGTTTAAAAATCAAAAGTATTTTACTTTGAGTGCTTCAATTTGCAGTTCAGTTTTTATAACTTCAAAAGAAAAAGATTTTATCTTCAAGAGAAAAAAGAAGTTCTTTTTCGACATAGGATGACAAATATTGAGAACATTGCAATGGCAATTTTAAGTATATGGTGATCAATCAATTGCTATATATTTGAAAAAAACTTCAAACGTAAGGTTTTTTTTTTTAATAACGATTATTCATTATTGTCTTTTAATATTCTACCATTCCTTTAAAGTTCAAACATGGAAGCTTTTTTGTAATAGCGATCAATGCACACGTCTTAATTTAAAATTATCTCATTGCAATAATCTAAATATTTGTCATCCTAGGTCTTGTAGTTGTAATTTTTTGTAAATTCTTGTCGAAAATTAAAACTACAATAAAATACAACAATGCACAAAAAAACCAAAAAAAGTACAAAATTCGTCTCAATAATAGAAAAAAGTTGTACTTTCCTGTAATTTATTGTATTTATTTGTAGATTTTTGTCAAAATAGTTATAGTTCTCTGTACTTTTTTGTAAAAATTTTTCCACCAGGGATGTAATAAAAATTTGTTTGACTTATTATTCAAAGTCATGAACTTTAGGGACAAATTCAGGAAATGGTTAATTATGTTTTTATTATTATTTAATTATTTAATTAATCGATGGTTCTAATATATTTAAGAATACCTTGTAATATAATTTATCGTTTCAAAAAATGCGAAATATTTGAATGAAGTGTTATGAAAAATTATACCTGGAAAAACCTGGAATTGTCAGGGAGTTTTTTGTCCAGAATTTGAATAAACACCTTGATTATAGAGATTAAAATTTTGTTGTTGTTATTTTCAGGGAGAGGTGGCGTATATTCGAGTGAAGGAGGATCACGGACCTGGCGAGCGGGGTCGCAGCGAAGACCGGGAACGTGGAGGAAGAACCCGTTCTCGAAGCTACAGTCCAAGACGTCGCGGTTCACCGACTTATTCGCCATTGCGACGACATTCGCGAACACGTTCACGATCCAGGTCTCGTTCTTACGACTAGACTGTGTACGTATATTCCCCACCTGATTGATTGATAATACAAGCAGTGTTATTTCAAGACACCTCTGCTTTCTCACGCTTAACTATTGCTGATTTGATATATGCACTCCGTGAGAATGTACGACATTTCAAATGAAATTAAATCAGGGGAATTTTGCCAATACTACAAACAAACAAAATGACTTTTTTTGTTGTTTTTTGATTGAACAAAAAACACCTGAAATGAGACACTGCTGTTTTTTCGCTGAGAACGAATTATCAAACCAGCAATAACAAGACGGGACACACTTGTATTTGTAATATTGCGTCGTTCGACCAGGCTATATATTTTTTTTAAAACCTAAAATCGAGTTTAACGCAAGGCTGACACAGACTAATGTTTGAATGTAAATTTCGCTACCTAATCTGTGTATCGAAACGATTAATTTTGTCGTATTTTTAAATTTTGAGGGAACTTTTGTTTTCTTCACCATTTGACATCGTATTTGTGTTAAGTCGAGAACGATACATTCCTTTACGATTTTCAAAGAAGAGCTATTTGATCAGATAATTGGTCTTTGGTGTTTCACTTTGTCACATTTTCTTATCGGGTAATTGATTTCGGAATAGATTTTTTAAAACTTGAAATTGTACACAAGAGATTAATTCAGAGATCACTGAGATGGCGATTACTGTTTTCTATGGTTTATAATAATTTTAGAGAGTGGAGAGAGACCTTAGAGTCTTTCCTCTTTTTTGACCCTCTCACGTCCAATCATTGTCCCTCACTTTTCTCCCGAAATTTTCTCACACTAATGTAGAATATTGTTTATAAAAAGCAGTTTTTTTTGTAAAGAGTCAACTATCTTTACGTCTTTTTGAATCAAGATATTGATTAGTCATCAGTAGTTAATTGATTCAATGATACATTTATCCTTAAACCTAAAATATTTTTCGATTTAGAGTGTGTGTGATTATTATCAAGTTAATTATTAATTGTCCATTAAGGTTTGGCAAAATCGATACTGATACCGATGCATGGCTAACAAATTATGAGAAGAAAAGGCACGATCTTCATTTTGTTTCCTTGTTGGAACAATTTTTAAAATCTGGAAGTTATACTATTTGTCGTAATATTTTTCAAATTACTTGGTACATTCCAAAGTAGAGACTTTTTGAATATTAGGGAGATTTTGGAAATAAAAAGGGAAGGTCGTGTGTTTTTCTCAAGCGCCAACTTGTGTCCGGAATTCGAAAGGGAGGGTATATTGTATCGTGTTCTGTATTTTAAATTCGTTTCTCTAAGTTTGATCTCTGATCTCTCTTTAACTTGGTTCTTAATTTTTTAATTCCAATTTGTAATCACTAGACATTTAAAAGTTTAATTTAAAAACCATGGAATTTTTAATTACTTGAAGCCCCGAAAAGCTCAACCCTGTTTTTTTTAAAGTTAATGAAGATCGGAGACCTAAATTTATCGGAGACTGAATTCAATTGAATGTTACCTAGCGTTGTCTTTTAGTAAGAAACTAATGTATTTTTTCTTCTTTTGTATATTGGATTGGATTGTAACACAATGAATGAAAAACTGAAACCCACAATCTTGCTTCTTGGATGGATAATAAACACTTTTGGATGGATTTTGCGCGGAGGATAAGATTGCGGGAGGATTAATAATGAGTAGAAGAGGAGGAGGAGGATGATGTTCAGGATCAGGATTGGGATGGATTTAACGATTTAAGAGGAATTATGGATTTGACGATTTGGGATTAACGATTTACGATTACGGATTTAAGGATTAAGGATTTCGGATTTCACAGGATACTTGAGGATTTTGAGGATTCTCAAGGTCCTTTTAAGGATTCTCTCTCGTCTTTTTGGATCGGGTTTTGGATCTGGAGCATCAGTCAGGAAATGGAAAAAATTCAGATATCTGATCCACTGGATTGATTTCGTTTCTCAAAAAAAAAAAAAAAAGGAACTTAGGAACAGTCGCATGATTTCGTTCGTTGCATTCGTCCTCGCGAAGAGAAAAAAATTCGCCGCGGGATTTTTTCTCATGCATGCAAGAGGATTTGTAAAAACTAAAAAAAAAAACAGTTAACTTTTCTCGAACTTGTGGAATAAGTAAAGACATTTGGATATTTAAGGATCGTGATTACATCAGGACTTGGATTTTTCGGGATTAGGAGCCTCGCGGGATTTAAAAGTTCGCATACGCAGGATTGGTTGGATAAATTGAGATTATAATTAGAAACGTATAAAGGCGGATTTGGATTCATTAAAGAAGACAGGACGCATTGCAAGGAACGAATAGGATTGTGCGATGGATTCAGATTTCGAATTATTTCGTCATAGGGATTGGATTCGTGGAGGAAAGTTGGATTAAATTGGATTTTGGATTAAATCAGTAATCCGAGTTTGGATCTCTCGTTTTTCGTGGATAGAGGATCGGAGCACGGATATAAAAAGGTATTTGTGTTTCGGTTCTTAACTGACATGAAATATCTTTCCATCAACCTGCATGCTCTGCTTTTTAAGCAAAAATCAAATTAGCCTTATGATTCTGACCTCGCCAGTTCCTTTAAAAGTGAGTCCGGATTTAAAGAATCCTTTCTTCTATCTTCAAATTTATTAACTAGGCCACTTTTTTTTGGCGCCGTACGGCACACGTGTTTTCTATAGTTCTGTATTAGGTGTTTCATGATGTGGCGTCAGCTAACAAGATGGCTGCACGCTGAGGGTCAAGCAATAACACCAGTTACATTGGATGAGACTTAATTTCTTTTTATAACTTGGAAAAAAATAATTATTTTTCAATATAACAGGACTCGGAACGGGTTACTTTTTAGTAACTTAGTTACTTTTTTGATCCGCGGTTATTGAAAAGTTACTTTTGGTTACATTTTTTGCCCGAAGTAACGAAATTAATTAATTCATTAATCGTATTATTTAAAAACTTGTGAAAAATGTAAAAATTCAAATTTTTCCAGTAAATTTGGCACTTTAGAGTCGGGAAAATTAGAGAATAACAATAAAATAATAATCAGTTCGTATGTAAACTGTATACAAAGGGCTATCAATTGAATTATTATGAATCCTGATAAAAATTTCAATTTAGTTAGAATTGATAGTTTTTAATTAAAAATTTTAATCTTTTTTGTTGAAATATCGAATTATCTATTATATTTTCCAATGAGAATTTATCTTCTTTGGTTGAAATTCGGTTAAAAGTTGAACAATTTTTGTTAAAACTATATTTTTTTGTTGAAGATTCACCATTTCAGTTGAAAATTCGTCTTTTGGTAGGAAATTAATCTTCTTGATTGAAAATCATAATTGAAAATCAGTGTTTTTGGATTAAAAACTCAACATTTGGTTGAAAAATAACCTATTTTGTTGAAAAATTGTCTATTTTGAATGAATTCTACTGTTTTTGATATTAAATTAAAATATTTTTTGGTTATTATATCAACTATTAAATTTTTCGTTAACCATTCATCTTTTCTAGGCAAAAAATTCAACCATTTTGTTAAAAGTTGAACTACTTTCTTAAACATACATTTTTTTGTTGAAGGTACATAATTTTAGTGGAAATTTCGTCTTTCTTTGGTAAAAAATCTTTCTTTTTGGTTACTTTTTTGCCACATTATAAGTGTATTTGGATATAGCTTTTGATTTTTAAAAAGCTATTTAATTAAAAATAATAAAATAGGTACAAATTTGTTTAATGGATTTTATGTTTGAACTGAATAGTCTTTAAAAAACAGAAAATGTGTAAATACTAAAAGAATAATTTTCGACCAAAAACGATGAATTTTCAACCAAATAACTCAGTTTTCAACTAAAAAGGGAACTATAGAAATGAATTTTGAACTAAAAAAAAAATAAAATAAATTCTCAACCGAAAATGGAAAAGTTAAATTTTCACATAAACAATTGAATTTTCAATAAAATTGTTCAGTTTTCTACCACAGAAATGAATTTACAAACAAAAGAAATAATATTCTGCCAAAAAGACGAATTTTCAGCCACTTCAACTCTTTGGTTGAAAATTTAAATACTATTTTGGTGAAAATTAGTTGTTTTTTTTGTTTTGAAAATTAATTGAATGCAAATTTGACTATTCCATTTTTGATTGAAAATTTATCTTTTTAGTTAAAAAATCAACCATACGGTTTAATTTTCATGTATTTTCATGAAAATTTGTCTCTCTTCGTTGAAAATTAATCTTTTTGTTTAAAAATGTACTTTTTTGGTTGAAAATTGAACTATTTCTTTGAAAACTCGTTTTTTTTGTAGAAAATTATTTTTCATGTTTGAAAATTCATCTTTTGGTTGTAAATTAGGTTTGTTTTTGTTGATAATTCAACTATTTTGATGAAAATTAGTTGTTTTTTTTTTTGTTGAAAATTAATTAAATGAAAATTTAAATATTCGATTTTTGGTTCAAAATTTATCTTTTTAATTGCAAATTTAACTGTTTTTTTGAAAATTTGTGTTTTTTGGTGCAAAATTAATCTTTTTGTTTGAAAATTCATTTTTGTTTGTAAAAAAGTCATTTATTGTAAAAAATTAATCTTTTTTGTGAAAAATTAATTTTTTTTTGGTAGAAATTTATCTGTTTTTCATTGAAAATTCAACTACTTGGTTGAAAACCTTTGTTAAAAATTCACTTTTTTGGCTGAAAATTTATCTCTTTAGTTGCAAATTTAACTATTTTGTTGAAAATTTGTCTTTTTTGTTGAATTCAACTGTTTTGGTTTAAAATAAAAATCTTTTTTTTTTCGTTGGAATTATCAAATATTACATTTTTTTGTTGAAAATTTATCTTTTTTAGTTGAAAATTCATCTCTTTTGTTCAAAATTAGTTTGTTTTGTTTGTTAAGAATTACCTTTTTAACTGAAAATATAACTATTCCATTTTTTGTTGTAAATTTATATTTTTTAGTTGAAAAATCATGTATTTTGTTCAAAATGCGTCTCTTTTGATGCTCTCTTTTTGTTTAAAGACCTAAAAATCTTGTTAATTTTTTGTTTTGTTTTTTTGTTGTTGTTGAAAGACAATTTTTTTAACTGAAAATTTAATTTTTTTTTAATGCAATTGGCATTATTGATTGACCCTCGGCGTGCAGACATCTTTGATTTTCCCCACTTAACCTGAAATACCTAATTGTTTATGGAGATCAGCTATTGGCTTAATTTGGCGCATGCGCGAGATTTCAGCGAATAGCTGGTCGCCATGAATGATAGAAAATGCTAGAAAAGGTGCGCCTTACGGTGTCAAAAGGATGTGGCGACATCTGCAGTATTTTATTTGCGGCCTTGGGTTTAGATAGCTGTTTAGTTTTTTTCAATGCCTGAAACCAAATCAGCATTTTTTCGATTTTATTTTAAAGGTTACATTTAAATTTAAAAAGATAAATCCGGACTCGGGGTTATTCGAAAATTTCGCTGATTCATTCTGTCGCTGCTCTTCAGTTTTCTCTAATTCAATAAAAGGAAAATGGTAAGTAAAAAATACAGATTGTTTAGGCCATAAAAATCAACTTTATGTCCCATCCCATGTACATACTTTTTTTTTTCTTTTGGTGAATTTCCACTAACAGACTAATTTGTCACATGGAGATATTTTTTAAATGCAAGGACAAAGAATATTTTTAAAACATTTTACTAACATCGAAATTATTACGAAGCTTACTGTACGCTGTAGCTTTTTCAAATGAAAAATAAAATTCTTTTTTTGCTGGCTAATTTTTCCGTAACTTGGTCGTTCTCTTGAAATCCTTTACTAGGGTACTATATTAAACAGGAATATGCAACCATCATATTGGTTCCTGGACAGTTCGCGGAAAACAATGCGACAAGCATTTCGTGTATTTTAGTTAAAATTAAATTTAGAATATAATAAAAATGGTCTGCTGTAGTGCTCCGTTTTGTAAGAACAGAAACGAAGATGGATTTAAACTTTATAGTTTTCCACTAGTGCAAAGAGAAAGACTGCCAATATGGATTATAAATTGTGGACGCGACAAATGGAACCGAATAGTAATTCAAAATTATGCTAAGTAAGTACTAATATTTATCAATAAAACAATATAATTTAAGTATCTGGGGTCTGAAGCGAAATAAGGTCCACAAGAAAGTAAGGTTAGAAACCCGTTTTTCTACAGCACGACGCACGTTAACTACGCAAATAAAAAATACGGATTTTGAATTTCGCGGGGAACCAAGATGGCAGCTTGCATATTCCCATCTAATATAGTACCTTACCTTTAGCAAATCCTGGAAATTATCTTCAATTTATATTTCTATATTATAAAAAGATGCCGCAGTTTTCAGAAATCGAGAATGTTTTTGGAGAAGGTAGTACGATATTGTACTTAATATAGTGACAAAAGTAAAAGCATCTGTCCAAATTTTAGACCCTATATTTAAAAAAAAAGACAGTACAATATTGTACGAAATATACTGATTTAACTGAAAACATCGGTCCAAATTTTAGACACTTATATTTTTAAGAAAGAGAGTACAATATTGTACTAAATATACTGATCTAACTGAAAACGTCGGTCTAAATTTTAGACACTCCCTATATTTTTTAAAAAGATAGTACAATATTGTACTAAATATACTGATTTAACTAAAAACATCGGTCCAAATTTTAGAAACTCCTTGTATTTTTAAAAAAGACTGTACAATACTGTACTAAATCTGTTGACCTAACTAAAAACATCGGCCCAATATAATATTGAGTATTTGAAGTTGTGACGTCAGCTGGCAAGATGTCTGCACGCCGGGGGTCAAGCAGTAGGAGAGTTTACCAGCAGGTTCACCTCTGGTTCAAAATTTAACTTTTTTGGTGAAAATTATTTATTTTTTTCTTTAAAATTAATTAAATGAAAATTTAAATATTGGACTTTTGGTTGAAAATTTATATTTTTTTAGTCTCTTTCCGTTGAAAATGAATCTTTTTGGTTAAAAATTAATTTTTCTGGTTGAATTTAACTATTTGAAAAAAAAATTTTTAATTCTTTGAAAATTCATATATTTTGGTTAAAAATTAATTTCTATGGTTAAAAATTGAACTATTTTGTTGAAATTTTTTGTTTTCAAGAATTAATTTTTTAAACTGTACACTTAAGTATAATATGCTAAAACTTCCAGTTAATAAATGTATATTTTTTTAGTTCTTTTTTGTTGAAAGTTAATTAAATGAAAATGTAAATATTCGATTTTTTATTGAAAATTTATCTTTTTTATTTGACAAATCAACCTTTTGGTTTAAAATTCATGTATTTTATTGAAAATTCCTCTGTTTTCGTCGAAATTTAATCTTTTTGGTTAAAAATTCGCCTTTTGTTGAAAAATCATTTCTTTGGCTGAAAATTTGACTATTTTTTTGTTGAAAATTTGTTTTTATTTTGCTTGAAAATTTATCTTTTTCAGTTTAAAATTGGTTTATTTTGGTTAAAAATCCATCTCTTCGGGTGAAAAATAATCTATTTTGGTTAATAAATTCATTTCTTTGGTTGAAAATTTAACTAATTTTATGAGATTGTTTGTATTTTTTTGTTAAAAATTAATCTTTTGAACTGGAAACTTGAGTATAATTTAGTTAAAAACCTTTTTCATTTTTTAGTTTAAAATTAATCTTCTTGGTTGAAAATTATTATTATTATTATTATTTGAGAATTCAACTATTTTGGTGAAAATTAGTTGTTTTTTTTGGGAAAATTAATAAAATGAAAATTTAAATATTCGATTTTTAGTTGAAAATTTATCTTTTTTAGTTGACAAATAAACCGTTTGGTTGAAGATTCATGTATTTTACGAGGGATTTTATTGAAAATTCTCCTTTCGTTGAAAAATAATCTTTTTGGTTAAAAATTCGCTTTTTTTTAAATCATTTCCTTGGCTGAAAAATTCAACAATTTTTTTTAACCTTCTTTTTTCATTTGCTTCAAAATTTATCTTTTTCAGTTGAAAAATCGTTTATTTTGGTTAAAAATCCATCTCTTTGGGTGAAAATGCATCTATTTTGGTTAAAAATTCATTTCTTTCGTTGAAAATTTAACAAATTTGATGAATTTTTTTTTTTTTTTTTTTTGGTTAAAAAGTAATCTCTTAAACTGAAAACTTAATTATAATCCACTTAAAAACTGTATTAATTTTTTAGTTTAAAATTCATCTTTTTGGTTGAAAATTATTTTATTTTTTTTGATAATTCAACTATTTTTGTGAAAATTATTATTTTTTTTTTTAAATTAATAAAATGAAAATTTAAATATTCGATTTTTAGTTGAAAATTTATCTTTTGTCGTTGACAAATAAACCGTTTTGTTGAAAGTTCATGTATTTTACGAGGTATTTTATTGAAAATTCGTCTCTTCGTTAAAAATTAATTTTTTTGATTAAAAATTCGCCTTTTTTTAATCATTTCTTTGGCGCAAAATTTAAGTATTTTTTTTTTTTAAATTCGTTTTTCTTTTGCTTGAAAATTTATCGTTTTCAGTTGAAAGATCGTTTATTTTTGTTACAAATTTATTTTTTTGTTTGAAAATTTAACTATTTTGATGAAAATTTGTTTTGTTTTTTTGGTTGGAAATTAATTTTTTTTAAACTTAAAATCCAAGTATATACTGAAATTTTAATTAAAAAAATGTTTGTTTTTTTTTTAGTTGAAAATTTGTCGTTTTAGTAAAAAATTATTTTTCTTTTGTTCGAAAATTCATCTTTTCGGTTAAAAATTAATTTGGCTGTTGTTGAAAATTCAACTATTTTGTTGAAGCTCCTTTTTTTGGTTCAAAAGTTTTACAAATGGATGAAAATTTTAATATTTTGTTGAAACTTAGTTTTTTCTATTGAAACTCATTTGTATACTGAAAATTTAATTATTCCATTTTTAGTTAAAAATTTGTCTTTTTTTGTTTAAAATTGAACTACATATGTGTTTGAATATTTATATAATTTCTTAAAAATTCATCTCTTTTGGTAGAAAAGTTTCTTTTGTTTGTAAATTCATTTCTTTCGTTGAAAATTTAACTATTTTGTTGAAAATTCGATTTTGTTTGGTTGAAAATTAATTTTTTAAACTGAAAATTTAATTGTTCCATTTTTTTTTTGCTTGAAAATTTTCTCTTTGTGTTGTAAAAAAAATGTAAAAAAATAAAGTTTTGTCCCACGCAATTTGTATTATTGTTTGACCCTCGGCGTGCAGACATCTTGGATTTCCCCCACTCAACCTGAAATACCTAATTATACAAAATATAATGGTCTAGCCAAAAACATTGACCCACCTTTTTTAAAATATGTTTTTGGAAAAAAAACAGTACAATATTGTACTAAATATACTGATCTAGCTAAAAACATCAGTTCAAATTTGAGACCCTCCCTATATTAAAAAAAAAAGATAGTACAATGTTGTACTAAATATACTGATTTAACTGAAAACATCGGGCCAAATTTTAGACACTCCCTATATTTTTTAAAAAGGTAGTACAATATTGTACTAAAGATACTGATCTAACTGAAAACATCGGTAAAAATTTTGGATCCTCCCTATATTTTTTAAAAAGATACTACAATATTGTATAAAATATACCGATCTTGCCAAAAACATTCATCCACCTTTTTTTAAGTACGTTTTTTGAAAAGAATAAATAATAATAAAAAATAAAACGTGTTAAACCTGAAATTTTTATTTTATAACCAAACATTTAGTTTTAGAAACAGTTTGTTTCTGAAATAAATGATGGGTGATGTTTTTTTTATGAAAAAAATTCCGTTTGAATATCTCTCTAGAATAAATAAACTTTTAATTCCCTGCTTGTTAAATAGAAATAATGAAGGCGCGAAAACAGGACTGATGAAATGTTTATGCAATTTATAATGTGGATCTCGTCACTTTTAAACAAATCACAAACAGAAATTCTTTGTTTTATTGATACAAGATTTATCAAAATTGATTTAATTAGGTGGATGGTAAATATATTGCATAAGCCAAAAGTCACACAGGTTTCGATAAAAGAGCATTTAATCGTTGAGAATGTCAATAACAAATTTGTTTTTTCGATTTTCTGATGAAAATATACCTGTCCAAAGTACAATAAACAATTCTTTCGATTTTATGAACAGTTCCTATTTTTAAAAATAGCTCTTTGAATTTCTCGAACGATAGAATAATGTTACCGAATGTAAGATTTAAGGTGAAAATATATGTTTTTAATCTGAAAACGACTGTTTAATTATTTGCCCTTTTGAACAAATTAGGTTTAAGCAAACTTATATTTTTATTTTAATAAGATTAATTTTTCAACTTTAGATTAATAGTAGCCACTTTTTACAAACATTGGTAAAAGTAAAATTAAATACTTTCAAGATGGCGTTACACCTAAGTTCTTAACTATCTAGATTAAATATTAAATTTATAGAAAATTGAACATTTTTTGTCCAATTGATAGAAAAAAAACTTCTGAAATTTCAGATCAAGTTTAAAAATGTTAGTTTTAGGAATACCTTTGTGTATAAGAAATACATAAAATAAAAAATTTGCAAATCACGTTTGCACAAATGAAATTTATTGTTGAACCCATTAATTTTTTTTTTAATTTATAAGGCATACAACAATTGAACAAAACAGTATTTTAAAGAAATTCCATGCTATATTGATATTGTTGCATATTTTCAAATATATTTTTCCCCTGGTGAAATCAAAATAGCACTAAAAATTGAATATAATTACTTTAGGAAAGTTTTTTTACAATAAGTTTGATTTTTTTAATGTTTAAAGAGTACACTTTTTAAATTTTGGCGGGAAGATGGGGCATTCTGATTGGCCCAGCGTTGGAAGTAACCATCCTGATTGGTGCAGTTGATGGGGGAAATAATATGGCCGCTGATTGGAGTAAACATAACCTATTTTCACATTTATTATTTAAAAAGTATGAAAAAGGGTCCAAGAAGGTGTTCAAAATGCTCAGAATTTCACTAAAACTGGTATTTATAAAGTGTGGCAGTGCTAATATGCCAAAAGACGACGTATGAATGTTCACAAATTTTTTTGCCAGCTGTAAACTGTATACTTCGTTAGTCAATGGAGCCACTGCATACCATTATTCTGATTGGTTCAGCGTTCTGCAGGATGTGACGTTTCAAATTCACAGAGTTTTAACCACCTTTGAATTTTATGCAGTATTTAAAAAATATATTATGTAAAATACGTGCGACAAGCCCATTTTGAAAAAAAGGTTTTAATTCAATATCGTATACCAGGGTTGCTACAGAATTTTTATTTCCAAATTCCAGGTCTTTAATTTTCAAAAATAATTTTAAGAAATTCTTAATCTTACGCAGACAGTTCCATTCAAGAAAAATGTAAAGACTATAGGAAGAGAAAAATATCAGTTATGAAGAATAATAGCATAAAATCAAATTAATTGAACTCTGATTAAAAATATTTACAAAGATATAGGAAAATTTTGGAAAATTAATTCCTACTCCACTAGTTACAATAAAATCAATAAATTTCCTCCAAACACGATCTATTTAACTTTAAAGTATTTGTACGTACTTTGATAAAGATAAATTAAATAATAATTTTACCAAGCAATCTGTATTATCATCAGAGAATAACAGAAATGGTTAACGTCTTTTCAGACCAGATGGAGTTATGAATCAAAAATTATTTCAATTAATTTTGTTTTGAAAAAATATCTCCTCTCGCTCCGCTGGGAATCGAACCACAGAACTTCCGATTGTCGGTCGGGTGCTTTCCCATTAAGCTACTAGAGAGATCGAGAGAAGAAACTTTTTTTCAGAAA
>CAKNYM010049631.1:30449-45576 GCA_932195095.1 Andricus curvator | reverse complement strand
TTCCCTTCTCTTTTCTCCAATTCTTCATATGCTCCAGTCCCATCCTGCATATCTCTGTCCCCAAATAACTCCTTTCTTCTTCCCATCTCGTTATTTCTATCTCGTCCCTCTCCTTTCTTCTACCTCCTTCAAACACTTTTTCGCCAACTCCCTTCCCTTTCCCTGCTCTAGTACTCAATTAACCTCTTTGCACTTCTTCTCTCTCCATACTATCCAGAATATATCTCCGCTCCATAGCCTAATACCAACCATAACAGCGCATCAAACAACCACATTCACCTTGCCCAATCTTTTTTAACCTTCTTTTACCTATTCCCGATATCTGCATCATTACTCCTGCCGCTTTTTTATCCTTTCTCTTCTATGAGATCTATGATGTCCATTTTGCAAGGTATCTCCCAAATATTTAAACTCCTTTACTTCTGCCAACTTTAATCCCTTCCATCTCCTAGTACATTCTTGCCCCCCCCCCTTCTTTTCTAAACTTTGTTTAGATTTTTGTTTTTTCCACTTTTAGATTCAACTTTTTCCAATTTAAATATTTCTCCAATCCTGTAATTAAGTCATCCCTTCTTTATCCTGAAATCACCACTATATTGTCCGCTCCCTTCAATTTTCCGATACTATCTTACCCTCTTCTGTCATTCCCCTTTTCTACCTATTAATTCTTTTATTTACCAACGGCCATACCATGCTGAAAAACCCAGTTCTCGTCAGATCACTGAAGTTAAGCAGCGTTGGACGCGGTTAGTACTTGGATGGGTGACCATTCAAGAATACTGAGTGCTGTTGGCACATCGCGGGTGTGGTGAGCCCACACTTGTAGTTATTTATTTATATTTTTATATTTACAAGAAAACAATCCACCTAGAAACACTACCCGCGGGTAGTGTCACGCCTACCCTGAAAGGGAAATGGCTTAATGGTATATATATATATATATATATATATATATACCAAATAATTCAGAACATGTGGCTCTATCTTCTTATCTCAACTTCTTTCTTTAACGTCTCTAAAAAAACTTACATATAATTTATACAATGTTGACATTTACACTCCCCTATAATCTTTAACCTCCTCCCTTTTGTCTTTTTCGAATACTGGTAGCACTACCCCTTTTTCCATATCTCTCGTCACTTCCTCTCCATACTCTAGTGCACATTACCCATGCGAATTCCTTTAGCCCCCCCCCCAATTTTTCCAGACTTTATTTGGAATTTCATGTATAAGTGCCTTCCCATATTTTATTATTCCTAAAAACTTTCTTATTTCTTCCCTTGTTATGCCCCCTTCACCGTCTCTTTCCCTTCCCTCTTTTCCTCCTTTCTTAACTTTCTTCTCTCCCCTCCTAGCAAAACCATAAAATATTTTTTCCATTCTACCATCTCAATATCTAGTTTTACTCTTTTTCTTCTCTGTTCCCCTCTCTATTGACTACTAAACTACCCTCCGAATATCTTCTTTTGTCCTAGCCTTATCCGCCTCTTCTTCAAATTTTGTATTTCCCTTCTCGTTTGTTATTACATATTTCAGTACACTTCTTTTTTCTCCCATATTCTTCTCAACTAAATTGCCCATTCTTAATTTTCTTAATTCCTTTCTCACTTCCTTCTCTTTACATTCCTCATCCCATCCACTTCTACCCCCTCCTTCACTAACTTCATTCTACTATTTTCATTTCTCCTGTCATTATTTCCATCTTTTCAATTAGATTTTCCTCTCCCATTTTCATATTCTTGAACTATTCCTCACATTCTTCTCCTTCCATTGACCAATCCACTTTTCCTGTGTTTTTTTTCTACCTTTACTTTTTTCCCCTTAGGAGCAGTTAAAAAAATACATAACGCTCTTTTCTTCCTCTAATGTCACTATTATGGGAAAGATAGGACAGAGATGGAAGCAGAAAAAGAAGGATTAATAGTAGAAGAGGTAAAGATGGGAGAAGAGAGATGAAAGATAGTGGGTGTGTATGTAAACTGAGATATGCACGATAAATCTGAAGAGATAAGAGAACTGATGGAAGAAAATAAAGAATGGATTACCTCTATTATAGGATATTTTAATGCGTGCACAGGAGATAGAGGAGACAGAGATGGAAGGAAATGAAGAGGAGAGCGAGGAAGAAATCCAAAGAAAAGATACTGAATGGAGAGGGAAAGAAATTGTTGAAGACCTTGGACGAGATGGGATGGTCTATCTTAAAAGGAAAGGAGGACAGGAGATGAATAAGAGGAATATACTAATATAATATAATAACGGAATGGTAATTGATTATGAGATAGTGGACGATGAGTTAAGAGAGAAGGTCAAGACACTAGAGGTAGGCGATTATATAGCTTTGGATCACTTTCCCATAATAGTGACAATAGAGGCAGAAAAGAGTAATAACAGTAAGGTTATAGAGGAAGTAAAGGTACAAAGAGCAGGAAGAAGGGATTGGTCAATCAAATGAAAGGGACAGTTGGACGTATTAGAGTACACAAAAAAAAAGTTAGTTAAGGGGGCGGGGGGTAGAAGTGTCAAGTATAAAGTGATAAGGAATGTAAAAAGAAGAAGGAAGTGATATTTAAAAAATAGAAAAAATTGGTGGAGAATAATATAGGAGAACCAAGGAGTATACTGAGATGTGTTACAATTTAACGATTTTGTTAAAATTTTTTTAATTATTTTTTTAACTGAAAATTTAACTACTATTTCATGTTTGGTTCAACATTTATCTTCTGCAGTTGAAAATTTAACTATTTGGTTGAAAATTCATGTATTTTATTAAAAATTCATGTATTTTATTAAAAATTCATGTATTTTATTAAAAATTAATCCTTTTGGTACAAAATTAGTTGTTTTTTTATTGAAAATTAAATATTTAACTAAAAATTTAACTATGTCATGTTTGTATGAACATTAATTTCTCAATTTCTTCAGTTGAAAATTCAAATATTTGTTTAAAAATTTCTGTATTTTGTTGAAGCTTTGTCTTTTGTGGTAGAATATTAATCTTCTTGGTGACAAATTCAACTTATGGTTAAAAATTCAATTATTATGTTAAAGATTTAAATATTTCGTTGGAAATTCTATGTATTTTGTTGAAAATGATTCTTTTTTGATAGAAAATTAGTTTTTTTATTCAAAATTAATTTTTCTTTGTTTGAAAATGAGTGTTTTTAATGAAAATTAATTTTTTTACTGAAAATTTAACCTAATTTTTTGTTATAATTTTTTTCTGATAGACATTCAATCTTTTTGATAGAAAATTCATTTGTTTAGTTGAAAATTCAACTATTTCGTTGATAATTTATTTTATTTGCTTAAGAACTTATTTCTCTAACTGAAAATTAAACCATTCTATTTTTTTGTAAATTGATCTTTTTTATTTGAAAATTCATCTATTTTGTTGAAAAATTGTCTTCTTTGGTAGAATATTAACCTTTTTGGTTGAAAATTCCATTAAAAATTATTCTTCTTTGGTAGGAAATTAGTTTTTTTTATTGAAAATTAATTTTTTCAACTAAAAATTTAACTATTCTATTTTTCGTCGACTTTTTTTTTATAGACAATCTTTTTGGTTGAAAATTCATCTGGTAGGTTGAAAATTCAACTATTTCGTTGAAAATTAATTTTATTTGGTTACAAAATTATTTCTCTGACTTAAAATTAAACTATTCTTTTTTGATAGAAAATTAATTTTTTCGATTGAAATTTCACTTCTTTAGTAGAAACAAATTTTTTTTGTATCGGAAATTAATTTTTTTAACAAAAAATTTGACTTCAATTTTTCGTCGAAAATTTTTGTTTTGTACATTTAATCTTTTTACTTGAAAATTCATCTGTTTCGTTGAAAATTTAACTACTTCGTTGAAAATTTATATTATTTGGTTAAAAATTCCATTGAAAATTATTCTTGTTTGGTAGAAAATTAATTTTTTTGATTGAAATTTCACTTCTTGGGTAGAAAAATTTTTTTTGTATCGGAAATTAATTTTTTTAACTAAAAATTTGACTTCAATTATTCGTCGAAAATTTTTATGTACATTTAATCTTTTTACTTAAAAATTTATCTGTTTTTTTTTTTAATTTAAGTATTTCGTTGGAAATTGAGTTTATTTGGTTAAAAACTTATTTCTTTGACTTAAAATTAAACTGTTTTATTTTTGGTTAAAAATTTATTTTTTTTAATTGAAAATTCATCTATTTTTAGAAGTTTTGGCTTTTTTGGTAGCAATATAAGCTTTCTGGTTGAAAATTTAACTATTTGATTAAAAATTTATTTTTTTGATTGAAAATGCATCATTTTAGTTAAAAGTTCATTTTTTTGGTTTGAAAATTTAACAGATTTTGTTGAAAATTCGTTTTTTTTTTGTTGACAATGCATTTTTTTATTAAAAATGTAGCTATTTCATTTTTGCTAAAAAATTGATTTTTTTTTTAGTTAAAAATTCACCTAAAAATTCAACTTTTTTTTTCAAAAATTCGTATTTATGACTTAGAAATTTAACATTTTGAATGAGATTTTTTTCTTTATTGATTGAAAAATCTCTCTTGGTTGAAAATTCAACTCTTTTGTTGAAAATTCTTATTTTTTGGTTTAATTTGACAGTTTCCCCGATGGGAAAAATGTTTACAAGAAAGTACAACATTTCTACAACTGTAATTTTTTGTTAAAACATGTCCTTTTTTTAAAAAAATGTACCAAACTTAACAAAAAATACAGTTAAATACGAATAGCTAATTTTTTATTGTATTTTCTTGTAGAAAAGTAAAAAAATTAACAATAAAGTATAAGTTCCTACAATTCAAAAATTGATATAACTTTTTATTAATATTTTTTTTTACTTTGTTGTAAAAATCTACAAGTTATTAAAGAAAATTATAGGATTTTACCATTTTTAATTTAGGTGTTTGACGTCATAAAAACACTTTTAATTTTACCTACATTATTGTAGAAAATTACAAATCTTCACAAAAAAATAAAAGATTTCACAATAGTTGAAATATTGGGAAACTGAAATTAAAATTCACTTTGAACTGTAGTTTGAGGTCAGTCTGTGGGTTGAGACTAATTCAAAAGTTATTAAATTAAATGGGAGAGGGAAAATAATTTACAAATGGAAAAAAGTAAAGTTTTAAAATTAAAGTGGGAGGTTTATTGCTAATACTAGTTACATTGGAAGGTCGCGTCTTACTACAGTTTGAGATGTAACTGTGAGGGGGGGGGGGGGGTATCGTGCACCTTGGATTCGAGAAATTGTTACTGAGGGCAGCGTGTGTGGTAGGTCGTCCATTTTTGGGGATGGTAATGGAGACGATGTGCCAGTCGGGAGAAATCTAGGGAGATCCGGGGGGGGGGGGAGGTCCTTGGTTTGGCTCTTCTTCGCATGGGCAAGGGTTGGAGCGGAGAAACCAGGGAGATGTGGCTTGGGCCGAGGCCCGGAGAGATCTGTCTTCTTGGTCTTGCGGACCGTATTCTTATGGGCTTCGCTTCAGCGGCGGCGCACCACTCGCGACACAGGAGAGTGGGGGTTAACTAGCGAGGATCGTTTCATCGATGTCGCTGGGAGGGGGCTTCGCGCGATTGGTTCGCTCTCGCAACGTCGAAGTTGCCAGAAAGACTAACCCTTTTTCGGGGCTGCGCGGCTCGGAATTTTAAGTATTCTGACAGCTGAGGTTAGAATGCCTTGTCAACGAAAGAAAGAAGAATTTTGGATGTTAACTGAGTATAATTTATAATTATAAATATACTCAGCGGACATCAAGTTCGATTATTGAAAATTGGACAATAATTGATTTTAGAGAACGATTCTGAATCTGTTCAAAATTAAGCAAGTTACAGATTTTAACGTTAAAATTTTTTGAAATTTTGTAAATAATGAAGACATTTTTCTGAATATTTAGCAATATTTTACTTTTCATTTAAAATAAGCAATTATAAATCAAATATTAAAAACGAAACAATTTTAAACTGCAATACTTGAAATACAAAGCCTTGAATCGTTAATATTTCAGAGTGTTAAATTTAAACTTTGAATGTTGCAATTTCAAATGTTCTATTTAACAAATTTTTAATATTTTAATTCCAAACTTAATTTAAAACTGGAAAAGATTTCGGAAAATAAAAAACTAAATTTAGATTTTTCATGATTTCGAAATAAAATTTTGAAGCTTTTTAAGGATCTTCAAAGGTTTTAAGGGAATAAAAAATGCCCAAGTTTGCTGAGAAAATTGAAAGTGATTTTTTATTTTAAAAAATTAATTTTAAGAGAATATTTAAAAAGATACAAAATAAATTTTTGAATAATAAATGACAATGGAACAATTAATAATTTGGAAAATAATCGAGTAAGTTTAAAATATATTCAGAAGTTTTAAAAAGATTCCAAAATCATTTGAAACGTGAAAAGATTTCAAAACATTTAAAGCACAATGTTGATTTTTGAGAATGTCGAACACAAAATTTATAAGCTTTTTAAGCATATTGAAAGGTTCTAAATGAATAAAAAATTTGTATCAAAATAAATAGAAAAACTAACAATAATTTCTTTATTTGAAAAATTAATTTAAAAATAATATTTAATAAGTTTTTCAAAATTTTCAAAAGAGAATCTAGATGATTTTGAGGTAATTTTTTTTACTTTTGCAGGATTTAAAAAAAAACTGTAGGAAAAATTCCGAGTTCCAAGATAATAAAATTATTATTAGATTCCTGGAAAATGTTTAAATGATTTTTTTTTAATTTTTTAAGAGAATATTTAAAAAGATTTCAAAACAAATTTTAATGTATAAATTAATGCTTCTAGCTTAAAATTGCTCAAAATGATGTAATTTTGAAAATTTATAAATTTTTTCATTCATTCTTCAATTCATGGCATTGAAAATGATAGCGTGGATTTCTATTTTTTTGAAATTTTTTAACTGTCCAATGTTTAAAAGTTAAAATTTTGCAGTTTTACGGCTTTTAATTAAAAAAATTGCAAAAATTATTGATCGTTTGAATTAAACAAATTTTAAGCTTTAATTTTGAAAGTTTGAAATTCAAAAGTATTTCACTTTGAGTGCTTCAATTTGTAGTTCAGTTTTTATAACTTCAAAAGAAAAATATTTTATCTTCAAGAGAAAAAAAAAATGTTCTTTTTCAACACAGGATGAAAAATATTGAAAGCATTGCAATGACAATTTTAAATATATGGTGACCAATCGATTGCTATATATGTATTTGAAAAAAACTTCAAACTTAAGGTTTTTTTTTTTTTTAATAACGATTATTCATTCTTGTCTTTGAATATTCTACAATTCCTTTAAAATTTAAACATAGAAGCTTTTTTTGTAATAGCGATCATGCACACATCCTAATTGAAAATTATCTCATTGCAATATTCGAAATATTTGTCATCCTAGGTCGAAATAGAACAACTTTTTGGCTGCAAAACCTGTAAATTCCTGTAGATTCTTGTAGAAAATTAAAACTACAATAAAATACAACAATGTAGAAAAAAAATACAAAAAAAAGTACAAAATTCGTCTCAATAATAGAAAAAAGTTGTACTTTCCTCTAATTTTGGTTGTAATTTATTCTATTTATTTGTAGATTCCTATCAAAGTAGTTTTAGTTTTCTGTACTTTTTTGTAAAAATTTTTCCACCAAGGTTTTTATTGAAAATTAAAAAAAAAATTATGGAAATATCAACTATTACACTTTTTGTTGAAAATTCATTTTTTTATCAAAGATTCATCAGTTTGGTTGAGAATTTAACTATTTTGTTGCAGATTCTCTTTTTCATGGTTGAAAATTGATTATTTTAACTGAAAATGTAATAACAAAATTTCAAATTAATAAATCTTAACTGAAACTCAATTCCTAATAATGTGTGTGAATTTGGCAACATTCCTTCGAGTTTTTCAAATTACCCAATCGGCATTAAAGAAAAGCGACAAGAATGTTTTTTTACCTACCTTTTTCAATATTTTCGTGACACACCCATTTTTTAGAGAAAGATTGTGGTCTATACATCGTCTATATCCTCTGAATAAACAAGTTTTTTGTACTTTTCGTTGTGCAAATTATTAGTTTGTTATTAAATATGGAAAAGGTAATATTAGCAGAATTGTCGAGACTATTCACGCCTTCGAAAAATCGATATGATTCGCCACGACATGAAGCCCTGCAGGTTAGAGTAATCTGCCGAAATCAAAATTTAAATCACCCGAATTTTGAATTAAAACTTTCTTATTCAAAAGAAAATTAAACATTTTCAATGTCTCAAAATCTTGGTTTAATCTAGAGTTCTTAAATGCCCAAGAATTTATGTTGAGCAAATGCTCTCGAGAATATGCTCAGCATTTAAGCTCGAACAGGGCATTTATAGAGAATTTAAGAGAATTTAAAGTATTTATTGTTTAAAGAAATATATATCAAAATTAATACATACAATCTTTTATATCAAAATTAATTTGTATTATGCGAAATTAAATTAAAACGCGAGAAATTCTAAAAAATTCACTGCGAACTGGATTTCAACCAGCAACCAACTCATTACATGTGAGGTGCTCTACCAATTGAGCTATCGCAGTTCACCAGTGAAAATTTCAGAACTTATATTTCCTTAATTTCAATCGAAATTATTATTTTAGAGATGTAATTATTTTAAGGCCAGTTATTAATTCAATATTTGAAACTAAGTTTTTTTAAAACAAAGTTTCGGTTAGACTGGTTTAATATGATAGAAATCTTTTTGAAGGCCTAATACCAGTATTTTTGATGTTAGATTCAACAGAGGTCACTGTTATAGAATCGTTGATAAGTAGATAATCTACTATATCAAAATTAATTTATATTATGCGAAATTAAATTAAAACGCGAGAAATTGATTATTAATTTTCTACAAAATTCACTGCGAACTGGATTTGAACCAGCAACCAACTCATTACATGTGAAGTGTTCTACCAATTGAGCTATTGCAGTTCACCAGTGAAACTTTCAGAAATACTGGTATTAGGCCTTAAAAAGGTTTCTATCATATTAAACCAGTCTAACCGAAACTTTGTTTTAAAAAACTTAGTTTCAAATATTGAATTAATAACTGGCCTTAAAATAATAACATCTCTGAAATAATAATTTCGATCGAAATTAAGGAAATAAAAGTTCTGAAATTTTCACTAGTGAACTGTGATAGCTCAATTGGTAGAGCATCTCACATGCAATGAGTTGGTTGCTGGTTCAAATCCAGTTCGCAGTGAATTTTTTAAAACTTAATTTCTCGCGTTTTAATTTAATTTCGCATAATAAAAATTAATTATGATATAGTACATTGTCTACTTATCAACGATTCTATAACAGAGACCTCTGTTGAATCTAACATCAAAAATACTGGTATTAGGCCTCCAGAAAGATTTCTATCATATTAAACCGGTCTAACCAAAACTTTGTTAAACTTAGTTTCAAATATTGAATTAATAACTGGCCTTAAAATAATCGCATCTATAAAATAATAATTTCGATCGAAATTAAGGAAATACAAGTTCTGACATTTTCACTGGTGAACTGTGATAGCTCAATTGGTAGAGCACCTCACATGTAGTGAGTTGGTTGCTCGTTCAAATCCAGTTCGCAGTGAATTTTTTAAAACTTAATTTCGCGCGTTTTAATTTAATTTCGCATAATAAAAATTAATTTTAATATAGTAGATTATCTACTTATCAACGATTCTATAACAGAGACCTCTGTTGAATCTAACATCAAAAATACTGGTGGAATAAACATATACTTTCTTTAAATTAGATTCATAATTTTAGTTGAAAATTCGTCTTTTTTGATAGAAAATTATTCTTCTTGGTTAAAAATGCATGTTTCTCATTGATAATTTAACTATTTGGCTGAAAATTAAACAACCTTGTTCAAATTTATTCTGTTTGGTTGAAAAGTAAACTATTTTGTTGAAAATTTGTTTGTTTGGTTGAAAATTCCTTTAAAAAATGGAATATATGGTTGGAAATTCGTGTACTTTGTTATAAATTCATCTATTTTTATAGAACATTCATCTTATTGGTTGAAAATGAGTTTTTGTTTTTAAATTCTATTGTATTTTATTGAAAATTTGAATTTTCTGAGAGAATATTTAATCTTCTTGGTGAATAATTCATTTTCATGGTTGAAAATTCCTTTAAAAATTCAAATATTTGGTTGAAAATTCGTTTACTTTGTTAGCGATTCATCTATTTTGATAGAAAATTCATCTTATTGGTTGAAAATTTATCATTTTGGTTAAAAATTAGTTTTTCTCTATTTAGAATTAACTTTTTTAACTAAAAATGTAACTATTTCACTTTTCGTCGAAAATTTATCTTTTTTGATAGAAATTTATCATTCTTAGTTGAAAATTCTACTATTTTGTTGAAAATTTATTTTAATTTTACTGAAAGTTTATTTTTTTACTGAAAATTTAACTATTCTATTTTTATTTGTAAATTTATCTGTTTTAGGTGAAAATTCAACTCTGTTGAAAATCAGTCTTTTTTTGGTAGAAGAGTTCTCTCATTACTTGAAACATCATCTTTTTTGTTGAAAATTTAACTATTTTGATGAAAATTTATTTTACTAACAGAAAATTTAACTATTTTATTTTTGGTAGAAAATTTATCTTTTTAGTTGAAAATTCATGAATTTGGTTAAAAAAAGACTTTTTTTTAGTTGAAGATTCATCATTTTAGTTAAAAATTCACTTTAACTATTCCATTTTTTGTGGAAAATTTACCTTTTTTGATAGAAATGTAATTTTTTCGTTAAAAAATTATCTGTTTTGTATAAATTTAACTATTTTATTTTTTGGTAGGAATTCATTTCTTTGGTTGGAAAAAAAACTATTTGGTTGAAAATTCGTTTTTGTTGTTGATAGAAAATTCATTTTTTGGATTGAAAATTTCACTATTTGGTCAAAAATTCATATTTTTGGTTGAAAATGAGATTTTTCTTATTTAGAATTAATTTTTCCAACTGGAAATATAACTTCCATTTTTGGTCGATAATTTATCTTTTTTGATAGAAATTTAATCTTCTTCGTTGAAAATTTACTTTAATTTTAGTGAAAATCAATTTGAAAATTAAGTTGAAAATTTATCTGTTTTCGGTGAAAATTTAACTATTTCTTGAAAATCCGTCTTTTTTTTGTTTGGAAATTTATTTTACTAACTGAAAATTATCATACTTTATTTTTGGTAGAAAATTTATCTTTTTAGTTTGAAATTCACGTATTTCGTTAAAAATTAAATTTTTTTTAGTTAAACATTCATCATTTTAGTTGAAAATTCCCTTTAACTATTCCATTTTTTGTGCAAAATTTCCCTTTTTTGATAGAAATGTAATATTTTTCGTTAAAAAATTATCTGTTCAGTAGAAATTTTAACGATTCTATTTTTTGTTAAGAATTCATTTCTTTCATTGAAAAAAAACTGTTTAGTTGAAAATTCGTTTTTTTTTGTCGAGATAAAATTCATCTTTTGGATTGAAAAATCCACTATTTGGACAAAATTTCATATTTTTGGTTGAAAATTCCTCATTGTGATTAAAAAATAATTTCTTTGGTTGAAAATTCGTCTCTTTTTAATTGAAAATTTTCTTTTTATTAACAGAAGATATGACTGTTCCATTTTCGGTTGAAAATTTATATTTTTAGTTGAAAATTAATTAATTTGGCTGAAAACTCGTTTTTTTTTAAATTTACTTTTCTAACTGCAAATTGAAATATTATATTTTTGGTTTGTAAATTTATATTTTTTAGTTTAAAACTGAATTATTTTCTTGAGAAATCATTTTTTTTTTTGAAAATTGATTCTCTTAACTGAAAATTCAATTCTTCTGTTTTTGGTTGGAAAATCATTTTTTTGTTATGAAAAAAAATATATACTTTTTTTAAATTCGTTTTTTATGGTTATGGTAGAAAATTAGTTTTTTTAAATTGAAAATTAATTTTTTAAACTAAAAATTTAACTATTCCATTTTTCGTGAACATTTTTATTTTAACAGATATTTAACCTTCTTGGTTGAAAATTCATCTATTTGGTTGAAAAACTTATTTCTCTAACTTAAAATTAAACTATTCTATTTTTTGTTGAAAATTTCTTTTCTTTTTTAGTTGAAAATTCATCTAATTTGTAGAAAATTTGTCTTTTTTTGGTAGCAATATAACTTTTTTGGTTGAAAATTCAACTATTAGGTTCAAAATTCCATTAAAAATTAAAATATTTGATTGAAAATTAATATATTTTGTTAAAAGTTATTCTTTTTTGGTAGAAAATTAATCTTTTTGGTTAAAGTTTCATTTCTTTGGTTGAAAGTTAGTTTTTCATTGCAAATTAATTTCTTAAACTAAAAATTTAACTATTCAATTTTTCATCGAAATTTTCTTTCATAGACGCAATTAATCTTTTTGGTTGAAAATTCAGCTGTTTGGTTGAAAATTTAACTATTTCGTTGGAAATTTATTTTATTTGGTTGAAAACTTTATTTCTCTAACTTAAAATTAAACTATTATATTTTTTGTTGAAAATTTATCCTTTTTAGTTGAAAATTCATTTTTTTTGTTGAAATTTTGTCTTTTTTGGTAGCAATATAACCTTTATGGTTGAAAATTTAACTATTTGATTAAAAATTTATTTTTTTGATTGAAGATTCATCATTTTAGTTAAAAATTTATTTATTTGATTGAAAATTTATCTTTTTGACTTGAAAACATAGCTAAAATGTATTTTAAATATATTTAGAAACAAAATTTATTTTGCATTAACATTATTAATCTTCTAGGTGTATGTTTGGTGTTATACCTAGAAGAATTTAGAAATTGGGATATTGTAGCAACCCTGAATAAGGCACTGTTTAATGTGAATAATATGTTTTCTATTACTTTGACTTATTTTATCATTTGAATTTAGCGCCCTTGCCAATTTGAAGCGATACATTTTCCCGCGAAATTTTAAATAATGTAATTATTATTAATAAAATTAGAACATTATTTTAATCCTGCAGTTAAGAACACTGTGGACAGGTCGAAAAATATCGCCAGCTGAAACTGATTTCGAAGAAGCTACCCAATTATACAAAATAATTACTGAAAAATTAGAAAAGGGAGCAGAACTCTCAGGAATTTTTCATCTCATTAGAAAAGGTCTTATGCTGAATCCAAAACTGCATTTTTTGTACGGTTTGAAAGGGGACTATCATTGTCAAAAAAGTATTTAAATATCATTTTTATTTATTTTTTTTAATTACTCAAAGATGACTTGAGATAATTTAATCCAAAGACAATTGGACGCAGGCTATACAGAATTACGAACTAGCCCGGATTTTTTCAAAGGGTCGACCAGAAAATAAAAATAGATATACAAATAAATTGGTTCAAGTTTATTGTCAACGAGGAAGTGATTACCAGAAAAGCCTGGATTTTTTTAAGGCTTTGAGGGATTATGAACAAGTTTTAATTTTGAAACCTGAAGATAGTGTTGCATTTACTGTGCAGGTATAAGATTAATCAAAAGTGCAGGCCTCGGACTCACTTCCGAGATCAAAAATAGTGCGAATAGTGTCACAAATTTGAAAAAATATTGCTAAAATAGTGTTGTCCGAAATAACTTTGTTTTTTAAGACCTTTTTTCAATTTTTAGCAATATTTCAATTAATTTTTTTCTGCAAAAAGATCTTCTCTTTTCGCTCTGCTGGAAATCGAACAACAGAACTTCCGATTGCCGGTCGGGTGCTTTCCCATTACGCTACCAGAGAGATCGAGAGAAGAAACATATTTCAAAAAATACACGCATTATTTTGCTAGGTGGTACAAGGTAAATTTTTCAAGGAATCTGTATTATCATCAAAGAATAACAGAAATTTTTAACGTCTTTTCAGACTAGATGAAGCTATGATTTGAACATTATTTCAATTAATTTTTTTAATGGGAAAGCACCTGACCGGCAATTGGAAGTTCTGCGGTTCGATTCCCAGCGGAGCGAAAAGAGAAGATCTTTTTTCAGACAAAAAATTAATTAAAATAATTTTTAATTCATATCTCCATCTAGTCTGAAAAGACGTTCAAAATTTCAGTTATTTTCTGATGATAATACAGATTCCTTGAGAAATTTAACTTCTACCACCTAGCAAAATAATGCGTGTATTTTCTAAAAAAAAATTATTCTCTCGATCTCTCTAGTAGCTTAATGTGAAAGCACCCGACCGGCAATCGGAAGTTCGGTGATTCGATTCCCAGCGGAGCGAAAGGAGATCTTTTTTCAGAAAAAAATTAATTATAATACTTTGTTAATTCATAATAAACAGTAAGATTTTACAGTAGTGAGTCCGAGGCCTGAAAGTAAGAGTCGACTTATAAAATATTTAAATTATAAATTAATTATTCAATAATAATTTAATTATTATTTATAAACTAGGACAAAATTCTTAGCATTTTGAGATCAATGGAGAGATACATCGCTTTTCGATTCCACTTGAAAGAATTCATGAAATTCGTGGATTCAAAAAGAACTTCGAAGCTATTAACTCAACATGCTGAGTACAAAATTCATTTGAGAGAAATGTCTGTGGCTCGTCATATTCTTTACGAAGCGATAGAATTGGATGACAAAAATACGAAAGCTCAGGAATTGCTACAAGTAAGTTTCTTAAATTATTAAAAACAGTAAAAGCAATTGCAAGTAATTGAATAAAAGCACTTGGCTAAGGCCTATAAACAGAGTGGCGATTTTTTAAATTAGGAAATTATATAAAAATCTGTAACTAGATGAAATTTTATAAATAATATTTATTTATATTTTTTCCCGATTTTTTCCCATCGCACAGTGGTGCAAATGTGG
The DNA here is from genome assembly GCA_932195095.1 of Andricus curvator. Classification (NCBI taxonomy): domain Eukaryota; kingdom Metazoa; phylum Arthropoda; class Insecta; order Hymenoptera; family Cynipidae; genus Andricus; species Andricus curvator. The sequence continues at coordinate 30,732 of CAKNYM010049631.1, read as the reverse complement.
AAGAAATTTTTTTTCTTAGCTCTTAGTACTTAGATATATTTGCAATAAACTTTAATTACAACCTGAGTATACACGAAAGGCAAACAATTTGTTTATTGTACAATTTTATTGTTATAAACCAACTTTAGAACCAAATATTAATCTTTTTTAACTTAAGTTATTTATAACAAAAGAAAATATCAAGTGTAAACAATAATCTGCAATTTATTAAGTCGATTAAATTATTTAGATATATAAGATTGAAACGGTGCAGTATAAAATAATTATTTTATACTTATAAACT
>CAKNYM010049631.1:6239-20449 GCA_932195095.1 Andricus curvator | reverse complement strand
AAGATAGATAAAGTTAATGCTCATTAAACTAATGAATAATGTTACAAGATGAAAAAAAATGTTCTGCGACGAAAGGATGAAAATATTCTATTTGTTAATTTAAATTATCTAGAACAAAGCTAAATGTTAAATATTAACAATTTTCTGGTGTTTAGTAAATCTGCAAAACTTGAGGTCAGTCTGTGGGTTGAGACTGATTCAAAAATTATTAAATTAAATGGAATAGGAAAACTAATTTATAAAAGGAAAGCAAAGGAATTTTAAAATTACAATGAAGGTTTATTGCTAATACTATTTACATTGGAAGCTCGCATCTTATTCTAGCCGTGTGTTTATTGGGATTTTTGAGCTTAAGATGTAGCTTGTGGGGGGGGGGGGGTATCGCGTACCTTGGATTCGAGAAAATGCTATAGGGGGCAGCGAGTGTTGTGGGTGGTGCAGTTGTGGGGACGGCGATGGAGGTGATGTGCCAGTCGAGAGGAATCAAGGGAGATCCAGGGAGGGTCCTTGGTTTGGCTCTTCTTCACTTGGACACAGGGTTGGAGCGGAGAAACCAGGGCAGTGACCCCAACTTTGGCATGTAGTCGTACTGCGCTTGCGCTAGGGCACGTGAGAGGAAGACGACGCGACAACCCGTTACCGTGGCAACGACAATTCGCGCAGTGATCCTCTTACGCTTAGCTAGCGCAAGCGCAGTACCGCTACATGCCAAAGTTGGGGTCACTGAACCAGGGAGATGTGGCTTGGGCCGAAGCTTGGGGAGCTCTGACTACTTGGGGAAAAAAGGGTGGGGATGAAGGGGCCCCAACTATCGCCCCCTCTTGCGAGATCCAATGCTCGGGAGTGGGCGGATGGCGCGGCAAGGCCGCGCCATTCGCGCTCTCGCGATTTATGATCTCCCCGAAGAATGATCGGACTGGAAGAAATTGTTGTGCGTTACCCGTTCGGGCATTATTACACAATCTGAGAGAAATTTGACATGACTGGAATTTCAAGTGACGTTTGTTATATGTGGCAAAAAAGCCCGCAGGCGGGAAAAAACCACAACATCTGATAGTTTATTTTATGGAAGAAAAGTAAAAAGGGGAGTGGGAAGGGGGTAGAGGTGTCGAAAAATGAAAATCGCTGGGTGACTTCTTTCATGAGGAAGTCTTTTGGCATCGCGTGCTTTCGAAGCGGATCAAAATTATATTTCCCTAGAGAGGAAATATGTTCAAGAGGTGATAATGATGTAGATTCATAGAATTTAGTGGCGGTTTCTATGATATACTCTGAAATGTAGGGTAATTGAAATTCTCTGTGTAGGACAGAGTTCTTGATATATCTAGGGGTTTTCGTGATATGTCTGAGGAATTTATTTTGTATGATCTGGATATGATTGATGTTACTTCTTGACGCACCTCCCCAAATTGTGCAGGCATACGTTTTTTGGTCAGATAAACATTTTGTAAATCAGGATTCCTTATTCAGGTTTTAGACTCGAGTGTCTTTTAATAATTGGATTTAAATGCGAGATAACCCCGAGAGCTTTCCCTTTAGTTTCTTGAATATGTTGCTTCCAATTAGGACGTTTATGTAGTTTACCCCCTATATTTTACGGAATTTTTCCATTCTATTGGTTCATTAAACATTTTTGGTGGATCTATTTTAGCAGGCTTTCTGACTGAGAAAAGAATTGATTCTGACTTTGCTACATTAATTTTTATTCTCCAAAGCTTAGCCCTCTTGGGAAATTGTAATTTATTAGTTTTCTGAGCAGTCCTACATGCCAGACACTATAAAAGGCTTTTTCTATATCGAGGAAAACGATCCAGTATGTTTTCTTCGATTGCAATTTAGGGTAATGGCTTCGGTGAGCTTAAGCATGATGTGCTGCGTAGAGTGACCTTTTCTAAAACCGTATTGTTGTGGTTTGAGGATGCTGTTTTCCTCGAGGTGATAGTTTACGCGAGTGAGTATTATTTTTTCAAAAATTTTGCTCATTGTATTAAGAAGACTACTTGGCCTATAGCTGGTTAGATGATATGGATCCTTGCCTTTTTTCTGAAAAACTAAAATGTGAGCTATTTTCCATGAATTAGGAAAGTAGCTTAGTTGAATACAAGTATTGAAGATAGTGGCGAGGAGCGTGAGACACGAGATTGGAATTTTTTTGAGGAATAAGTTTGAAATTGAGCCAGGACCGGGCGCTTTGTTGTTTTTAGTAGTTTTAATTTGTTTTGTGAGCTCCTTATGAGTTATTTTCATCAAATTATCGGTACTTGAGATTTTAAGAAAATCGGAGACAATTTGTTCACATTCAGCAATGTGTTAAGGGTCAGATGGCTCGTCATGTGGAGCGAAGTTACTTTCATAATTTGCCGCTAGGAGATTTGCTTTATCGGTAGGGAAAAGCGCGAACGTTTGATCTGGATTTTTTAGAGGGGGAGTATTAGTTAATTGCAATAGTTTTCTATAGGCGGTTAATGATGATTTTAAAGATACAGCTTTCAGTTCTTTGATATGTTCGGCAGAGTTTATTACGAGTGTGGATAAGGTCTTCAATCTCGGAGCTGAGAGGTAGCTAATATTTGCTAATGGTAGTCTAAGGGGCTGAAGCTTGAATGGTAGTTTTTATGCTAAGGGTAAGATTAGATATGGCTTCGTCAATTTGTGTAGTGTTTGTTAGTGTAGGTTCGAGATTAAGATGAGTTTCTAGGGTCGAGTTGATTTTTTGTAAAATTGCTTTTGCAAAAATATAGCGAGGCGCGACCGGAGCTTTTTCACAGTTAGGAAAAAGGCTTAGAAGAACTGGTCGATGATCTGAGTCTAATTCATTAATTGCGAGAGTGTCATCATTGTAGAAGTTATTTTTGGTAATTGCGAAGTCGATGAAGTCAGATTTATGCTTGATGTTGTGGGGAGAGAAGGTATGCGTGTCTGGAGCGGAGACGGACAGATACTGGTCGTTTATAAATTCAAACAAATGTTTTCTGATTTTGTTGGTTGTTATGCTATTCCAAGCTAAGTGTTTAGCACTCGGTCCCCCGCAGCAATTACCGAGGGTGCAAGTTTGAATATTTTTCTGTATTCATTTTTTGTAAATTTACGAGAGGGAGTCTGGTAGAACCAGACGATGGCATATGGTTTCCCGTGTATTTTGATTTGTATAGACGTAGCTTCAAGGGCTTCAAGTTCAGGAATTATTAGTTCGTGGTGGTCAATATTTTCCTGAATTAGCATCGTGGTGCCTCTATTAGTGTTATTATGATATAATTTGTAGCCGCGAACTAGATTGATTTGTATGGATTCGCGAAATAAAGTTTCACTGAGCAAGCAAATTGTGATTTTATTCTTGAAGAGGTATGTGGCTAATTCATGCCTGTTTTAAGAATACCCTGAGCATTTCAAAAAATTATTTTTAGAGTGTTGTTATTGAAGATGGCCATTTTTGATAGCAAGTGAAAGTATATATTACTTATAATTTCGACGGTTGAATTTATAGCTTCGGTAATGTTAATTTTTCCCCCCCCATAATATTAGTGGTTAAAGTTGTAGCTCTTTTTAATAGATTTACAAGATTTATTTTGATATCCTGAGTCGGTGTATTTTTAATGGGGACAATAGTTGGAATAATTTTAATTTGTGGGCCTGCAATTTTCTTGACGATAGGTGGTTTAGCACGAGTGATAGTAAATTTCGGTGCTTTGGGTGGTTGCATAGTTTGAGGTTTGATCGTGCGTGCTTCTGAAGTAGAGGCGACTGTAGCACTGTAAAGTGGTAATTTCTTCTGTGGCTGGGCACTGTCTGGTGGGATGTATTCATGTGTAGGATTTTCATTTTGTGCTGTCTGTACAGTTGGTTTAATAGGAGCCGTTTCATTCCGCGAATAAGTAAGTTTCGATTTATTAATTGTGGGTTTTCTGGAGGCTTTTTTAAAAGCAGAACAAGCTCTGTAATTAACTGGATGGTCTCCAGCACAGTTAGCGCAAGTGGCACGGCACACGTCAGAGACATGATGGAATCTTTGGCACTTAAAGCACTGGGAAGTTTCCTTTGGTGTAACATAGGGCTCGACTTTTATTTTGATAAAGGCAATAGACTGAAGATTAAGAAGCTCTTTTGCTTGAGGGGTATTCGGGAACGTTACCAGAAGCATTGGTAAGGCTTTCTTTGTTTGTCGGTTTCTTATGCGAGCAACCGACGTAATTGCGAATCCTTCCTCTTCAAGTTCAGAGTGTGCTGAATCTTCCGGGTACGCGATGGGGATGTTTGTAATCACTAGTTTAATGGGTAGAGACTCAATGTTTTTATATAAGTAATATTTAAAGCCTTGCTGCTCTAGATTGGAAATAATTGTTCTATAGTCTTCAATATAATAAGACACTCGAACAGAGTAGACATCTGACCCGAGATTGTATACTATCGGTTTAAATTGCGTAGAATCTTTTAGCAGTTTATTTAGAAATGTGTAGGGATGGTTACCTTCGTCTACAATAACATTAATTGGGGGTATTTTCCCCAGCCCTGTAGATGTTTTATTATTAATTGAATTAGGGTTTCGCGTTTCAGGGACTGCTTTTGTATTTAACAATGCCATACTCACGACTGACGTTCTTGACGTCTTATGGCTTCCTCCGATTGAGGTGACCGAAGATTGGCCACTGCTGGCGCTGTCCGAAGCGTCATCCGACGGCTTGGCGAGTTTACGTTTTTTACTCCTTGAGGTGACGACGGAATAGTTGCTTTCGATGTCTTCTTCTTCCATCTTGGCGAAGGACACTTCGCTGGTACTGCTCCTTCCTCCTGGGCAGGAAGCTGGGTTTGGGCTCTGTGACATGGGTGTCACAGAGCGAAAAATTTCTAAAAGAATCAACTCGATGCGTCTGATAGACCAGAATCTATCAATCTATCATGAGCATCACAATCATCCTCCTGACTTCTTGGTCTTGCGGACCGTACTGGTATGTACTTCGCTTCGGCCGCGGCGCACCACTTGGGACGCAGGCGAGTCGGGGTTCACTAGCGAGGATCGTTTCGTCGATGTCGCTGGGAGGGAGCTGCGCGTGATTGGTTCGCTCTCGCTACGTTAAAGTCTACAAGCGTCGGATGAACAGCTACGAAATAAAGAATCATGGATGTTTGCCAAATATTATTCATGGCTATAAATATTATTTATAACCATGAATATAATTTAGTGGACATCAAACTAATTTGGTAGATATAAGATAAAAAATAATGTTTTTCTCTGAAAAATTGATGAAAATGTTTTACGAAGGCTACGAATTTCCAGACTATATTTTTAATTGGACATTCGATGGTGGCTCATGCAATAATATGGTGTTCGTATGGTTGTTATGATAAAGCCCTATTGACAATTGAAAAAGGAAGAGATTGTGATCCCTACAATCCAGGATACACTCTCCTAAAAGCAATCGTCTTGAGACTGTCCGGTCGATTAAATGAAGCAGCTAAATGGCTCAAAAGCGTTGATAAAGGATTTTATAAACTCCTAGATCCTTCGAAAGATATGCATGGATCAATAATGGGAAACTTGACGATTGAAGAAACTAAATTACAACTTGTACAACAGTGGCATTTAATTCGGTATCAATCATCAGGGTGGTCCAAAAAAGACTTTTTTTCTCGAACTGCACCACTATAAAGTGTTCCTTCTGATGTCAACATGACCCCTGATTTTTGGCAGGATTTAAAAAAATATATTTAGAGGTCGCCCAGGTCGATTTTTCAAAATAAAATTCTTATCCTTCTCTAAAAAATAGGTGTGTCACGAAAATCTTGGAAGCATTGTTGTCGCCTTTCCTCAATGCCGATTAGGTAATTTGAAAAACTCGAAGAAATGTTGCCAAATTCGCAAACATTATTAAGAATTTCAGTTTCAGTTGAAGGGTGCCCCTGGTGGAAAAATTTTTACCAAAAAGTACAGAAAACTAAAATTTTTAAACGAACGGTAGAATATTGAAAGACAAGAATAAATAATCGTTATTAAAAAAAAAAAAATCTAACGTTTGAAGTTTTTTTCAAATATATAGCAATCGATTGGACACCATATATATCATTTAAAATTATGCCATTGTAATATTTTTGAAATATTTCTTATCTTAGGTCGAAAAAAAAAACACTTTTTGACTACAAATAAAAATTGAACAATTGAAAGATTCTAACTTTTGAAAATAAAATTTTTTCATTTGAAGTTATAAAAACTGAACCGCAAATTAAAAGACTCAAAGTAGAATACTTTTGAATTTTAAACTTTTCAAATTAAAGCTTAAAAAAATGTTAATTCAAACGCTCAGTAATTTTCACATATAAAATGAAAGCTTTCAAAACTTTTCAATTAAAAATTTTTTAATTAAAAGCCGTTAAACTGCAAAATTTCAATTTTTAACTTTCATACATTGTACAGTTAAAATATTTTTAAAAAATCCTCGCTATCATTTTCAATTTATACTTAAGAATTTGTTTTGAAATCTTTTTAAATATTTGCTTACAAATTTGTTTAACAAAAAATAATTTAAAAATTTTCCAGGAATCTAATAATAATTTTATTATCTTGGAACTCGAACTTTCCCAAAATTTTTTGGAAAATCTTGCAACAGTAAAGAAATTACCTTAAAATCATCCAGATTCTTTTTTGGAGATTTTGGAAATCTTATTAAATATTCCTTTAAAATTAATTTTTCAAACGAAAAAAATTATTGTTAGTTTTTCTAGGAATTTTGATACACATTTTTTACTCACTTAAAACCTTTTAAATTGCTTAAGAACCTTATAAATTTTGGCTTCGAAATATTCAAAAATCTACATTGTGTATTAAATGGTTTGAAATCTTTACACGTTTTAAATTATTTTGGAATATTTTTAAAACTTCTAAATATATTTTAAACTTGCTCGATTATTTTGCAAATCAATAATCAATAGTTGCCAATTTGCAGTTAAAAAAATTAATTTTCCACGAAAACGAGTTTTCAACAAAATAGTTAAATTTTCAACCAATGTGATGAATTTTGAACTAAAATTATTAATCTTCTACTGAAATTGTTGAATTTTCAAACCAAAAGAAGAATTTTCAACTAAAATGATGAATTTTGACCTGGAATAGTTAAATTTTCAACCCAAAAGGTAAATTTTCAACCAAGAAAATTAATTTCTACCAAAAATGATGCATTTGCAACAAAATACGTGAATTTTCAAATAAAAAAGATAAATTGTCCACCAACAATTAAATTTTCAGTTAAAAAAAATAATTCTCAACAAAAAAAAAACTAATTTAAAAAAAAAATAGTTACATTTTCAAACAAAACGATGAATTGTCAACTAAAATGATGAATTTTCAACTGGAATACTTGAATTTGCAGCTAAAAAGATGAATTTTCAAACAAGATTAATTTTTAAACTAAAAGAATAATTTTCGATCAAAAAGACAATTTTTCAACAAACCTAACGAATTTTCAACAAAACAGTGGAATTTTTTTACTAAAAAATACCATTTTTGAACCAAATAGTTTAATTTTAAACTTCAAAATTTCAAATTCTAACGAAACTGATGAATTTTCAACTGAAATTATGAATCTTCAACTGGAATCGTTGAATTTCAAACCAAAAAATAAGTTTTCAACTAATATGCTGAATCTTCAACTGAAATAGATCATTAATCAGATCAGACATTAATTTATACTTAAAAATTTGTTTTTAAATCTTTTTAAATATTTGCTTACAAATTTGTTTTAAAAAAAATATAATTTTTAAATTTTCCAGGAATGTAATAATAATTTTATTATCTTGGAACTCGAACTTTCCCCAAATTTTTTGGAAAACCTTGCAAAAGTAAAAAAATTACCTTAGAATTATCTAGATTCTTTTTTGAAAATTTTGGAAATCTTATTAAATATTCTTTTTTAATTAATTTTTCCAACAAAAAATAATTGTTAGTTTTTCTATTAGTTTATTATTCAAAAAATTTAAAAAATCTTTTTAAATATTCTCTTAAAATTAATTTTTCAAAATAATAAATCATTTTAAATTTTCCCAGCAAAGATAAGATTTTTTTTTTCAAAACCTTTAAAGATCAATAAAAAGCTTCGAAATTTTATTTTTCGAAATTTGTTGAGTTTTAAATTAGGTTTGGATCTTCTCAAAACCAAGCTCAAAACTTGCAAGAGTAAAAAAAAATACGAATAAAAAGTTATACAAATTTTTAAATTGTAAAAATTTGTACTTTATTGATAATTTTTTACTTTTCTACAAGAAAATACAAGAAAAAAATTAGCTATTTGTATTTAACTGTATTTTTTTTTTTGGTTAAATTTTTTACATTTTTTACAAAAAGGTACATTTTTTAACAAAAAATTACAGTTGTAGAAATGTTGTACTTTCTTGTAAATTTTTTACCCTCCAGGGTTTTCAATAAGAAAAAAATAACTTTCAATCAAATAGTTTAATTTTCAACCAAAAAAATTAATTTTCTATGAAAAAAGAATAATTTTAACAAAATACATGAATTTGCAACCAAAGAACAAACTGACTGAATTTTCATGTCAAGGCGATACATTTTAAACCAAACATGGAATAGTTAAATTTTCAGTTGAAAAAATTCATTTTCAACCAAAAAACGATTTTTCAACAAAATAGTTTAATTTTTAAGCGAAGAAATTAATTTTTAACTAAAATAATGACTCTTAAACAAACCAAAAAATGAATTATTACCAAAAAAGATAAATTTTCAACAAAATAGTTAAATTTTCAACCAAACAGATGAATTTTCAACCAAGAAGATTAAATTTCTATAAAAAAGATAATTTTTCAGCAAAAAATGGAATAGTTGAATTTTCAGATAAAAAACTTAAACAAAATACAGAGATTTTCAACCAAATAACTGAATTTTTAACTAGAGAAGATGAATTTTACACCGTGCATGAATTATTTAAATAAAACAAACATTTTATTTACGAAAATCGACTTGGGGAACTCTTAAACACATTTGTTTAATTCTACCAAAATTTGGGAGAAAAAAATCCTTTTTATGGATCACCCTAATCATCCTACGGCAATAATTAATCACTAATTTATTTTTTTCAAGTTTTATTAAATCAATTAATTAGGGATCACAGTGATTCAGCAGTCAAATTGTAGGGCAATTTTTCTTTAAAAAATGAGTTTTTTTTTTAAAGGGGAAGTTTTTTTTTAACATCAGCGTGATGAATAAAAATTATTAAATGTAACACTTTTATAAGAAACGACTAATTTAACTAAACCATAAACACCCATGCTGCGAGCGCCATTTTTTTTTGTCTCACACAATATTTAAACTGGAATATAAAATTAATATTAATTTAATTTTTCAATTTATTTAATTAAAAATTTATATCTTAACTTCAGAATTAATATATAATATTTGTGTACAATACATAGGTAATCAAACTGCTGAATTTTTGTTAAAAAATACCAATTTTCGGCGAAAAACATTAACATAACCTAAAGTTGTTCAAAATTGTAAGTTTAATTTTTGAAATTAAAATTTTTTTAATTTTAAATTAAATTTTAAAACTAAAATAACCGATTTCCGGTGAAAAATTCTAAGATGCCCTATTATTCTTTAAATATTGTAACTATTCTTTACAATCTGATGGTTTTTAATTAACAATAGCAATTTTAGACAAAAACAAAAAGTTGTTTAGGATTTCAAATTCTAATTTAAACCTAACGTTTTTTTTGTTTAAAATAGCTAATTTCCGGTGAACATGTTGGCATAGCCTAAAATTGTTCAAAAATTTGTAATGTTTGAAATGTATACCCATTTCCGGTAAAAAACGCGAGCATAACCTAAAATGGTTCAAAACTTTTTTATCTTCTTTGAAATCCAATGAATTTTATTAAAAGTACCGATTATCGTTATAAAACGCTAAGAAAATAAAAAATGGTGCAAAAATTCTGAATTTAATGACCCGGAAAGATAATCTGGATAAAAATCATGATAATCTGAAGAATCTTATGATTTTTAAAAATTAAAAACACCAATTTTCGACGAAAAACACTAAAATAACCAAAAATTGTTCCAAATTATAAATCTTATTTGAAATTTAATGATTTTTGTTTAAAATAACCGATTTCCGGTGAAAAATGTAAACATAACCTTAAATTGTTTCAAACTTGTAAATCTTCTTTGAAATCTATATCGATATTTCCGGTGAAAACCGCTCGGTTAACCCAAAATTGTTGAAAGAAATTTAATAATTTTTTTACTAAAAATACCAATTCCCGGTATAACACACTAACATAACCTAAAATTGTTAAAAAATTATGAATCTACATTGAAATATTTGAAGTTTAATTTTTTTTTTTAATGAAAAATACCAATTTCTGACGAAAAACACTAACAGAATCCAAAATCGTTAAAAGCTACTAAATTTGGTCTAAATTATAATTATCCTTGTTTAAAAATACTGAGTAATCTAAAATTGTTAAATTATGAATCTTCTCTGAAATTTAATATAAATATCGATTTCCGGTGTAAAACGCCCAAACATAACCTAAAATTGTTCAAAACTGGTGAATCTGGTTTAAATTATAATGAGTTTTGCTTGAAAATACCAGTTTTCGATTTCAAACAACAACATAACCTAAAATTGTTCAAGAGTTATAAATCTTTTTTGAAATCTAATATAAATACCGATTTCCGGTGTAAAACGCCAAATCATAACCTAAAATTGTTCAAAAGTTGTGAATCTTGTTCAAATTATAATTATTTTGGCTTGAAAATACCAGTTTTCGATTTCAAACAACATAACCTAAAATTGTTCGAGAGTTATGAATTTTATTTAAAATCTAATATAAATACCGATTTCCGGTGTAAAATGCCAAATCATAACCTAAAATTGTTCAAAAGTTGTGAAACTTGTTCAAATTATGATTTTTGCTTGAAAATATCAGTTTTCGATTTCAAACAACAACATAACCTAAAATTGTTCGAGAGTTATGAATTTTATTTAAAATCTAATATAAATATCGATTTCCGGTGCAAAACGCCCAAACATAACCTAAAATTGTTCAAAAGTTGTGAATCTTGTTCAAATTATAATGATTTTTGCTTCAAAATACCAGTTTTAAATTTCAAACAAGAACGTAACCTAAAATTGTTCAAGAATTATTAATCTTTTTTTAAATCTAATATAAATACTGATTCCGGGGAAAAACGCCAAAACATAACCTAAAATTGTTCAAAAGTTGTGAATCTTCTTTGAAATGTTTGAAATATATATTTTTTTTAATGAAAAATACAAATTTTCGACGAACAACTCTAACATAATCCAAAATTATTAACTTTTGAATCCTGTTCAATTTATAATGCTTTTGTACGATAATGCTAATTTTAGACTCAAACCAACATAACCTAAAATTGTTAAAAATTCTGAATTTCATTCTTTGAAATATAAAGATTTTCAAATAAAAATTTACATTTCCGACCAAAAACACAGTTCGAAATTGTTCAATCTTTCAAATCTTTTTTTTATACAAAAATCTTTGGATTTAAATCGAATGTTTTTATTTTAAAAATACCAATTTCAGGTGAAACATAATAACATAACCTAAAGTTCTTTAAAAATTGCAAATTTTCTATAAAATCCATTAATATCGAAAATACTAATTTAATTATGAACCTTTAAAAACTAATACTTTTTTTTCTTGAAAAATACTAATTTTCGATGTAAAATGTCAACATAACCAACAATTGTTCAAAAATTATTAATCTTACCTGAAACCTAATGATTTTGCAATACAAATTTTAATTTCACACGCAAAAGACAAAATCTGAAATTGTTCAAATCTTCTATATTTTATTATTTTCAACAAAAATCCTTGGATTTATGTCTAATGATTTTTTATTCAAAAAAACAATTTTCACCAACATAAACTAAAGTTGTTTAAAAATGGTTAATATTCTTTGAATCTAATATTTGTTAATTGAAACCGAAAAACGTCAATTGTCGGAAAAAATTTAATCTTTAAAATCGAATAATTTTTTATTAAAAATAGGGGGGGCAGAGAAAATAGGGGTTAATTGGGGGAAAAAGGAAATAGCGGCTGAGTGTGATCCCTGCCACTTAGTGCAGTATTTAAAATGAAAACCCTTAATTAGATACGACTACGGAGTGGAATTAATGATTCAAGATAGACACAAAGAAGCCATAATCGTTCTAAGTGGTAAAAGTCTACTCCAGATGTTTCCTGAAACTCATACGCTTTTAGGTAAAAAAAATGCTTTTAGAGAGTAAAAGAAGAATTATAATTCTCCATGCTACCTTACCGACAGTCGGTATCACACTTAGTCGGTAATACAGATCCCTGATATGGATCGAGCCTCAGTCGATATATCAGAGATCACAATGTATTTTCTGATTCTCTTTGTCCTTCTCTTCTTCTATCTCATCCTCATCATATCGACTGAAGCTCGACCCATGTCAGGGATCTGCATTACCGACTGATGGCAATACCGACTATCGGTAACTGCATTGCCGACTGATGGCAATACCGGCCGTTGGTAACTGCATTACCGACTGATGGCACTACCGTCTGTCGTTAACTGCATTGCCGACTGATAGCAATACCTACTGTCGGTAACTGCATTGCCGACTGTCGGTAACTTAGCAAGGAAACGAACCCTTTTAAGTCTAGATTTGAATCCTTTTTTTCAGGAGATTGCTATCTGAAGCTAAAAATGCCCATCCTTGCTCTTCAGTATTACATCAAGTCTTTTGAGAAATATCAAGCGATGAAAACTCTTGAACCAAAATCTAAAAAATACCTCCATCTAATGCAACGTCTTGAAAATATAATATACAGTGACATTTTCAAGTTTTCACCAACTGAAGAAATGTCAAGTCTGACGAAAAAAGTTGTACAGATTTTCAAAGAAGAAAAAATAGATTTGAATCGAATCTCTCAATAATTTAGTTCCTATTCCTAAAAATCAGTGCTAACTACTCGGAAAAAAATAGTTTGGGCTAAAATAAAAATTATTTATATCTTGTTTGACTACTTATTTATCAGTAAGTAAGGTTTGAAATGTTGAAATGAGCACATTTTGTATTTATAGAAAGTGATTTTTATTGCTTCCAACAAATTATTTTAGTTCCAAAACGGAAAACACTTACGGATCCTTTTTCTTTTCCTTGGAATCCTTTCCACCAGATGCTTCTTCCTCCTTCTCGTCTTCGCTTTCTTCTTCATCATCTTCATCTTCATCGTCATCGTCGTCTTCCTCGGAATCATCATCTTCGGAAATATCATCGTTGCCATAACTATAGCTGCTGGCTCCTATAAATATTTTTACTAGATTAGATTAGATTTTTCCTCTTAGATTAGATTTTTACATATCTAAAATCATATTCATATTTGCCGCAAAACGAAACTTTCAGTTGAAAACCTTCATTTTCAACGACAAAAAACCGGATTTTCAACAAAATAGTCAAATTTTCAACGAAAAAGATTAATTTTCTAACAAAAATGACATTTTTCAACAAAAGAAATAAGCTTTCATCGAAATAGTTGAATTTTCAACTAAAAAAGATCAATTTTTAACCAAATAGCTAAATTTTGAACTCAAAAAGATGAATTTTCCATCAAAAATGGAATAGTTGATTTTTTAGTCGAAAAAATTAATTTTCCACCAAACTGATGAATTTTCAACTGGAATAGTTAAATTTTAAACCAGAAAGATGAATTTTTAACTAAAATTATCAATCTTTAACTGGAATAGTTGAATTTTCAACCACCATGACAAAATTAATTTTTTACCAAAAAAAAAAGAAAAGAATTTTCAACCAAATAAATGAATTTTCAATTAAAAAGGACAGTTTTTCAACCAAATAGTTGAATTTTGAACTTGAAAGGATCAATTTTCAATCAAAAATGAAATAGCTTAATTTTCAGTCAAAAAAATTAATTTTATACCAAACTGATGAATTTTTAACTGAAATGATCCATCTTTACTTGGAATAGTTGAATTTTCAACCAACCAAAAATTAATTTTCTAACAAAAATTTACATTTTTCAACAAAAGAAATGAATTTTCAACGAAATAGTTAAATTTTCAATTGAAACAATTATTTTTCCACCAAACTGATGAATCTTCAACTGGAATAGTTAAATTTTAAACAAAAAAGGTGAATTTTCAACTAAAATTATCAATCTTTAACTGGAGTAGATGAATT
>CAKNYM010049630.1:208406-234741 GCA_932195095.1 Andricus curvator | reverse complement strand
CAATGTCAATTTATTCATCATAATTATTTCAATTCTTCTTACTTCTAATCATTATAATTTATAATAATAATTTTTGTGATATTTATTAGTTACAATTATCATTGTGATTATCATTAATAATACAGTTGGTCACATGGTATATTATAACATTGCTTGTATCAGACTGGCCCTTCAAAATTGAGAAACTAATGCCTAGTTAATAAAACGTTCAAATTGAAGCCTTCAAAGTTAAACAATTTGACATCTGTTTAAAATTTAAAATTAAACTATAGTCGTAGTTAAATAATTTAAATCTCAGTCGTTCATTATTTTAAAAATTCGATACTTTTAATTTTTTAATTATTATTAAGTAATCTACAACTTTAATTTAAAATGTTGCTGTTTTTTTGCCAAGTTCGAAAGCGTTTCTTTGTATATAAACTAGACATACATATATTACTATACATCATTGACAGTATTCAAATACAAATATGGCCATAAATGTTCACTGTAACCATTTACACAGATTACGTGATATACTTTATCAGTACAAAATATTTATTTGAACATCTAAACGCGTTTAAAATTTATATAAGGACAGTATTTCAGTTTCCCTTAAAAATACACAGGTACATATACATATTCAATGTACAATAATAAATAATGTATTAAAAATTTGATTTTAATATACAATTTTAATATACATTTGTATATTAAATCTCAAACCTAGGTATACGAAATCGCCATTAAGAGACTATGTTATTAAATTTCATATACCGCATATCGATCATTTATCAGAGAAGTCATATATATTTGCACTTTACACAAATGAAAAACAATTTTCGCAGCAATTTTCAATTATAAATAATCAAACAGAATATTTTCTCCTAGATAAATATAAATTACACTGGTTTTTAAGAGAAAAGTTCAATTAAACAAATAATTAAGAAACGTAACCCCCAAGCATCTGCACTCACGTTAAAATTCTGACATTCACATCGAATTTTAGAAAAAATTCCACCCGTACGTCGCCCTTTAATTGTAAGTAGGAATTTCGTCGACGAATTTAAGGTTATTACTTTATTTTTTAATATTTGACAAGATCTGAAGGCATCAAAGAACTGTTTGTTTTCACGCACTCTGTTTTACCGACTTTAATATACATGTATATTAATTTTACAACATGATAGTATATTAAAATTAATTTGCGGTATATCCAAATTTGTACTTGTAAAAATTCAACTAACGATTTTTTGTAATCGATCCCTCCGAATTCGTTCGTTTTCCACAAGAAGAGATTTCCTATGTTTTTGTTCAATCCCTCAACATTGACCCGTGCTTCCGGGCTTCTGAATGGGAAAAGCTCGTTTTTCGAAAAAATAAGTACTTGTTACATGTTAATTTTCATTTTTAAATGAAAGCTTAGTTATCCCTTGAGGAATATTCAAGAAATAATTGTATTCTGCGCGGAAAATGTCCCAAAAAATGCAAAATAGCAGTTTTACGTAAAATTCATACTAAAGACTGTATTTTTTTCAATTATCTCAAAATTAATCATTTTTATCCGATAAGCCACACGTTACCAAGTACTTTGAAACTAATTTTAAATTGTTCAAAAAATGTTCAACTATCAAAACAATTTTTTTCGCCTGTAAATCGTGAAAAGTTATTATTTATCAGGATGAATTATATACAGTTGATGAATTTCAAGATGAATATTTATTTTTTAACATATTTGGTAATTCTTTAAACAATTTTCCTCTGTAAATCGTTGATATTTTTTTTTGGGAATTAATGAAACAATTAACGAATTATAAAACTGATATTTTTCAACTATACTTGGCATTTATTTAAACAATTTTCACATGTTCAATCAATTTTTCCCCTGTAAATAGTAAGAAGTTATTATTTTTTCGAATTACTTACACAATTAACTACTGTTGAGAGTAATATTTTTGTTAACGATATTTGTAATTATTCAAACAATTTTCATCTGCTTAAAAAATTTATTTCTCCTACATATCTTGTGAATTTACTACTATCTTTAATCGATAACGCATTTAATGAATGCTAAGAGTATGATATTTTATGTGGAAGACAGCTTACAATTAGTTAAACATTTTTCTTTTTTTTTTAAATTAGTGTTTCCTGTAAATCTTGAAAAGTTAATAAATCTTAAGAGTGACAGTTATTGTGAAAGACAATTTGCAATATTTGAACAATTAATCATCATTTACTTGCGCCTTTTCATAGGAAAGGTGGAGAAAATTATAGTTTCTTTGTATCTCTTGTACTATTTAGCTTATTATTCACTATTTTCTTATTTCAGAATTTATACCCCAATATTTTAATAAATTTTTTAAAACCATTTTTTCCAGTTACTGTATTGTTAGTAATTTTTTCAGATCGATTTCATTGGTAAACAAATACACGTTAATCTTTCCTATGAAAACGAGCAAGTGACATTAATTTTTTTAATAATTTCAAACTGTCACAAAAAATATTACTCCTAACATTCTTTACCTGCAAAATTAATTCCAGAAAATAATAACTTTTCAAGATTTACAAGATGAAAAAATTGTTTAAGCAAATGAAAATTCTGTCAACAATGGACAAGTATCTTAAAGAAAAAAATATTACTTTTATCATTCGTTAATTGTGTCATTAATCCCCAGAAAAAAACAACTTTTAACGTATTTAAATAATTAGCAAGTATGTTAAACAAGAATTATTATTCTTGAAATTCATCACCTGTATCACTTATCTTAAAAATTAATAAGTTTAAAAAAATGATAAGTTTTTAAAAAATACAGTCTTTAGCATGAATTTTACATATGAAACTGCTATTTTGTATTTTTGGGACATTTTCCGTCCACAATACAAGGGGGTTAGGGGAAATGAAACTAAAGTTTATTGGGTTCCAAAAAGTTAATAACAAGTAACTGCAGTTCTTAATTTTTTCGAAAAAAGAGTTTTCCCATTTAAAACCCCATGTTGATTTCAAAAGCCCGGAAACACGGGTTAATGCTGACCGATTTAAAAAAATAGGAAATCTCTTTTTCCGAAAAACGAACAAATTAGGGGGAGGGGGGATCGATCACCAAAATCAAATGTCGAATTTTGGAGACACCGCAGTATATATATATATATATATATATATATATATATATATGAAGACATGACATTTATCGATACATATGTGACGTTCGGCAAGGAAAGGACCACTTTGTATGTATGAAGTTACGTAAAGGGGCATATAGCCGGATAAATTCCAGGTATTTTAAGCCCAGCTCGAATCCTCTAGGTTAAAAAATGAGTCATTGTAGCACTCTTGAAGTTGTAAGCCTAAAAATCCACTTTTCGAGAAAAGAACCATTAATATTTGCGAATCTCATAATAAGAGCACGTTTTAAATTTTCTGTTGAAACATAAAATCTACTCATTTCCGGTCACTATCGGGACATAAATATAATGTCACGAGATAGAGCAGAGATTAAAGTATGATATTCCATCGAAGCCCCAAACTATATACTTTTAATCTTTGTTCGCAAAAACGTGAATAACTCTTGAACTACGCTCGACGAATGGAGCCCTTTTCTTGCAGAACGTCACATATTATGAATATGTAAGTCATTTCTCCTTTCACTCGAAAAAATGAGTGTCAAAATCATGAAAATCACAATTGGATAAGGACCATTTGGTTTTTCCGCTCTCTAAAGGACAGAAAATTAAAAAAAAATGTTTTCACCTCCCTGAAACATTGTAAATAATGGCTACACGCTTATTCTATCAGTTTGATTGAATTTTACATAATCTCCCGTGTAGAAATTTTTCTATGGCCCAGACCGGGCCCAGACCGGGCCCAGACCAGGCCAAATCTGGCCCAGGTCTGGAAAACGGACCTGGGCCCGATCGCTGATGAAACACACGGCCCGATCGGAGCCAGATCTGGCGCCCGATCGGTACCCGACCTGGCCCCGAACAATTTCCCGTTGAAAGCCATTTTTGAAATTTATATCGTAATTTCTTATAATTTTGTTTCTAATGATAATTTTCAACAAGAAAAATGAATAACGTGAACTATATTTTTTATTTACGTACCAAATATTAAAAGAAATACAAATTCAATACATTTCTCAGTCTTTTTGACTTCGTTCTTTTCGGTGTCCGCCCCAGTCCTTGGCATTTCCAATGATTGTGCTAATGTGCGACAATGCCTCTTCCCCAGTAATAGTGTATTTTGTACAAGCGACCTCTGAAAATAAGTTATTATAAAATATTAGTCCGTATATAAAATTAATATAATTTTCAGTGAAGTCTCAATTATATAAAAGATTAAATTTCTACCTAACAAGCATTTGCAAAAGAAAAAATCTTTTAAAAGTTCTTTGCCTTCAACTCTTTTCACCGCAGTAAACATCAGTAATAAATCTCTTGCAAATATCTTCTTTGCAATGATGTTTAAAGATTTTCGAATTCCATTGTCTCTGCTCATTGACAAATCTAGACTACTCTTCTGTAAAAATAAAAATTCAAATTGAATATGAAATTAAATGTAAAAATATTAATGTAGAAAAGTGAAAGAAATTCTTATATAATAAGAATCTTACAAAACGATGACAGCATTCTTCATTCGATTGTAGCTTTTCATTAAGATCTTTGAAGTCGTTAAGATTATTCAACGGAAATATGATGTTGAATTCTTCTTCGAAACTCTTTTTTCCCATGTAGCTGCAACTCTTATCAATTTCAATCATAATTTTTTCGCCTTCTGATTTTCAGCTATTTCTCGTACTTCGGTTCGTAACAATTTGATTTCCTTTAAAATCGTATTAAGTCCTGAATTAAAAGAAAACATAAGAATAATTGTATGAGAGTAGGAAAAAAGTACACATTAGATTAAATTTACTATAATCAAAAATTATCATCGAAATTAAGGAATAAAATAAAATTCGAAAGTCGGAAAATATATATAAATCGGAAAATATGAATTTTCAGCCCAAAAAAAAATATCTATATATATTTCAATAAAGTAGTTCAGCTTGTAACCACGCAATTGAATTTTCAGTTAAAAAAGATCAATTTTCAACAAAATAGTTCAACTTTGAACCAAAGAGATGAATTTTTAACTAAAAATAATGAATCTTCAACAAAAAAGTGATTTCTCAACAAAGTCGTTCAACCAAAAATTAAAAATATAATGGTTTAATCCTCAAGCAAACAATATTAATTTTCGAACAAACCGTTGCATTTTTATCAAATAAACATGAAATTTCTACTAAAACAGATGAATTTTTAAATAAAAAAGACAAATTTGAAAAAGATTGAATTTTCATCTAAAAAAGATTTTAATTTGACTTTTCAACATTTATATTTGAGTTTTAAATAAGAATTAAATTTTCTTCGAAGATACTTGAATTTTCCACACAACAGATTAATTTTTGACCAAAAAGAATAACTTTTTAACAAAATTATTGAATCTTAAAGCAAATAGTTGCATGTTTATCCAAGAAGAGTGAAATTTCTACTAAAACAGATGAACTTTCAAATCAAAAAATCAAATTTAAAAAAAATTCGAATTCTCATCCAAAAAAAGATTTCAGTTTTACTATTCAACATTGAAATATGAGTTTTAAACAAGAAATCAAATTTTCTACGAAGATACTTGATTTTTCAACCCGAAAAGACGAATTTTTAACAAAACAGATGACTTTTCAACTGTAACTTTAAATTATCAAGAAAGATGAAATTTCTACTAAAACAGATGAATTTTTAAATCAAGACAACCAATTTTCAAATAAATAGTATAATAATAAATTTTATATCAGAAAGATAATCTTCAGGAGAAAGAATTTGCAAAAAAAGTAATATAAATATAAATACAAGGCAAATAAATTAAAAACAAGAATATTATTTTAGGGTTACCGCAGAACTTCATGTTAAAAATTCCCTAATTTTTCCCTGAATAATTTTTCATTTTCCCTGACCATTAATAATTAAATACCAAAATCTCAAACTTGTGACATTTTTAACCTAGAATCTTTTATAAACGTAATAGAAGAATTTCAAATTAAAATTGAAATATTAAAAATTTATTCTGCTTAACAGTTATTTAAAGTTATAGAAATTTTCTGACTTTTTCAACATTTTTTTCCAAATCCCTGACTTTTTCCTGGCTTTTATACAATTACTATGAGTTATTTGTTTCATTCGCAAATTTCAAAAAATTACGTGAACGAGCCCCCCCCCCCTTCCGTAACAAATCGTTACAACCTTTCTCGACCCCTCCCTCCCCCTTGAGCTGTTACGTAATTTAAGTACGGTTCCTTACTTACTCGTTTGTTTCTGTGTTTCGAAACTATCATTTGGACTCATACCCGAAACCGTGGGAACGCTCTTGTTCTGATTGGTGCTTGGTTTCGATCCATTAGCTTTTGATTTTAAACTTGTCGACACATTTTCATTAATCATTGATGTGACAGTAACGCTAGATCTGCTGGTGTGACCTGCAATATGCAAAAGAAGCTTACGCCATAAACAAAGAATTTAATTTCAGACGATATTTGTATGAAAGAAAAATTTCAATTACCTTTTACGTTTTCTTTTAAACTTGAAGGTGGAGTCTTTACTTTTGAAGACTTATATTTTTTTAGAGGATTTTTTGGTGTCTTTACTTCAAGGATATGATGATTATCATCTGGAGATACGTTGCTTTCATCCTCTATATTCTCTGTAAGAAAATATTTTTTATTGAAAACAATATTATTTGTTAAAACGTATATTTCAATTTCATAAATATCATTTACCATCGTCAGTTTCAATATCATATTTTATCTTAGAAGATAGATTTTCGGAAACTGTAAATAAAATTAAGTGCGTGTAAATTTTCACGAAAATAAACATTATAGAGAAACCAAAATATTCATCACTATATACGGAAAAGAAATTCTCACGCTTATAGCCCGATTTTCGTTTTCTCTTTTTCCGTGAAGATATGTCCTCATCATATTCAGTGTCTGCTTCCATATCTAACAGAAATAATACAATTTTATTTAAAAATATATGATAAACAATGTGGTAGAAATCATAAAACACATGTGAAGAAAAAAAGTAAAATAACCTAGAACAGCGAGAGGATCAGGTAATGATTTAGGTGAAAAAAGTAGGTTTTTGTCAGATAGTTTTGGAACCAACTCAATACTAGATTGACCCATTTTTCTTATTATATTTGCGATTCTAGCACTTTTTTCGCCTGTATTGAGGTCAGGATCAGAAGTGTAGGCTAATTCCTGAAATTTTAATATGTTTAGCCGCTCTACACCTTCTTCGTATGTACCTGTTGAAAAAATGAAAAAATAATAAATTCAAACATAAACTTCACACGAAAACAATTATTTGAAAATGGTATAAGAAAAATAAATTATATAAAGTATAGGAGTTTAGTACGTTTCTACATTTGGCAAGTTTGTAGACGTTAATAATCAAAGAGTCTGAAAATTTGTGTATAACCTCTGATACTGTTTTTAGCTTACTTGCATGGCCAACGATTTTAACGATGTATTCGGGCCAATCTTCAGGTGCAGGTGCTTCTTTTTTAATTAAATCATATAGAATAGCATTGCTTTCGTCATCATAAGGTTCCGGCATATACTTAGTTACAAATTTGCTCTTTGAATTATCATATCTTATCCACTGTAGTAAAGTAATATCCACGCATCGTGTCATCGGTTGTCTACCCGGACGAATAAAATGAACCAGTTGAAATGGTTTTGTAGTCAAAACTAGATTCGCCATGTCAAATATCGAACTCTAAAAAAGAAAATTTACCATTCCTTCATGAATTGCGTAAATAACTTCTAATTTTTAAGTAAATTATTTAAATACTGATTTTATTGACCATAAGAAAGTTTTGCAATTTATGAAAATAGTTCTTCTACCCACCCTCGAATTTACGTAGAGGAGACCAGGTCAGGTAATTAAGGATATGAATGTCGAATCTTACAATTTCACAAAAAATACGTAGAATTCAGATATTCAAATGTTAATCGTATTTTAAGTTCTATTTTGGGAAAGCTATAATAAATGTGATAATAACCCTGTTTAAAAAATCCTCGTGTTGCTTTCGGACGAGGAAAACACGAGGAAGTCCGCGAGGATTTTCAAATTCCTCGAGGATTAATTATTTGACTCGCGGACTTCTTCAAGGAATTCGAAAGTTCTCACGGATTTCCTCGTGTTTTCCTCGTCTGAAAATAACACTACGCTTTTCTCGACGATTTTTTCAATAGGGAATCTTCAACTCCTTGATGAGATATTACAATCAGTCTATTACAAAATAGTTTTTATAGTACATTTACCACATAACTTTTATTGATTATAATCAAGAATGTGAATTTAATTTAATAAAAGAGAAGATGAACAGGGGTTTGAAGAGAAATTGAGGTTATCTTTTTAGAATAGCTGGTTACATACATACCTTAAGTGCCGGTTGAAAAAATACACTCAGTGACTGTTGTTAAACAAACTGTACTGTAGTCCACATAAATAAAATGCTACCATTTATATTAAACCGATTAATCTCGATAATCATCAAAAGGATTGAAACGGACTCTTTGTGCACGAAACTCCGACAAAAAATCTAGACTTGTTCTCGATTTAGAGGTTGGTAACCTTTAAAAACAATTCAGCAGAATAGAAGAAGTGAATACACTTCAAAATAATATTTCTTGAATTGAAATGCTTGATATTTCATTTGAATGTTTTTGTAATAATTAAAAATATTACTATTTCCATGAAAACATGACACTGTAAAAACAAATAGAATAAGTTTAACATATGTCTGCATACATAACCTACATGAATAATGTTTTTGAGTTTGTCCTCACTGCGAATACCGACAGTCGATACGAGCGAATCGATATGGACATAACTGCGCGGTAAATTCAAATGTATATCAATAAAAACTTCATGTGATTATTACCTCGATTATAATAGTGTGTACATATTTTTTACATTATTAATGAAAGCTCAATTCTTAAACAGTTATTTCATTACATTATTGGAAAATTAATAATGATGTATAACTTTTCCAACCAAATAATGAGAACCTACTTTAAAAATTTAGTTTTTATTAAAACTGTAATGTGTTTCATGTGTAAAATGAAAGATACAATTTTGAATGCATTAGTGCTGTTGACACACAGCTTATTTAAGATTTTTTCAAATAAAAAAATAAAGATTTTTTTTTTAATTCTACACGGAAGTGCGATAAATATCATGTTTATTCATTTAACAGCGTATTATAGACCAATGTTTTTCATTAAAGTAAAATTAAATTTAATATAAATAATTAAAAATTAATTCGCATCATTATTCTGCGAAAGCGACAAAGAACTACAATTCTAAGAAGTAAGCTATGTATAAAAAGACAGAAGGTTAAAAAAAATCCATCAAACTCACATTCGAATAATTCACCTAGATAAGAGGCCGTACTTAAATTACGTAACTGATTATAGGCCCTCTCTGAGACCCCTCCCCTCCCTCCTGTAACAAGCTGTAAAAAAAATATTTCTACCCCCCCCCCCTTAATGTACGTAATTTTTAGTTTCCAAAAATGTTTTGCTAGTTATTGCTAGTAGAATTAGGCAGGGTATCCGAGAACTTCATTTTCAAAATTCCCTGATTTTTCCTTGACTAATTTTTCATTTTCCTTGGTCATTATTATTGAAATTCCAGCATTTTGATCTTGAAATACTTTTAACATAGAATCTTCTATAAATGGAATAAAACAGTATTCTAGATACAGATTAAAAATTTTCAAATTTATTAATTTATTTTCTACTATAAAAGATGGCCTTTTACCAAAAAACTTAAATTTTCAACATAATTGTGGAATTTTCAACCTAAAAAGATAAATTCACAACAAAAAGTGTCATAGTTTATATTTGAATTAAAAAAGATGAAATTATAAAAAAAAATAATTTTAAATTTTAAAACGAATTGTCTCTACAAAAATTGAATTTAAAAAAAAAAAGAAAAATGACTTCAGCAAAAAATTATTTTTCCACGAAACTGATTCATTTTTACCTAACAAAAATGAAATTTCAAACCAAGAAAACTATTTTTTTAATCAAAAAAGGAGAATTTTCAACTAAAAAAGATCAATCCTAAAAAAATAGAAGTTTCATTTTCAATTAAAAAATTAATTTTAAGCAAAAAAAAAAAAAGACTTTTCCACTAAACTTTCAACTCAAGCAAAGAAGAATAATTTTCAACCAAAAAATTGCATTTTCATGAAAAAAATAAATTTCTACCAAAGCAGATGAAATTTTAAATCAAACAGATAAATTAAAAAGAAAAATAGTTGAATTTTCCATTAAAAAAGATTTTAGTTGACTTTTTACGATCAAAATATGAATTTCCAACCAAGAAATAAGTTTCTAGGGAAAAAATTAAATTTTCAATCCAAAAAGACGAATTTTTACTCAAAGAGGATGACTTTTTAACCAAATTGTTGAATTCTCTGCCTAATAGCTGCATTTTTATCCAAGAAAGATATCATTCCTGTTTAAGCAGGTGAATTTTTAAATCAAAAAGACAAATTTTCAAAAAAAGAGTTGAATTTTCATCCAAGACGATTTCAATTGACTTTTTAACAGAAAAATACGAATTTTGAACAAAATGTAAATTCTCTAGGAAATAGCTGAATTAAAAAAAAAAAGTTGCATTGTTAACAAGAAAGATGCAATATTTCTATTAAAAAAAGATGAACTTTTAAATCAAAAAGACAAATATTCAGAAAAAATATTTTTCATCCAAAGAAGATTTCAGTTGACTTATCAGCAACAAAACATGAATTTCAAACAAAAGTTTAATGTTGTACAAAAAGAGTTGAATTTTTTACCCAAAAGACGAATTTTTAACAAAACAGTTGTATTTAAAGAAAAAGATGTCTTTTTAAGAAAACTGTTAAATTTCCAACCAAATATTAAAATTTATAACTAAAAAGATAATCTTCAGGAGAGAATTTTTGCGAATTTGCAAAAATTACGTACATGAGTGAAGGACCCCCTTCCGTAACAAATCGTAACAAAATGTCTCGACCCCCCACCCCCCCCTTGAGCTGTTACGTAATTTGAGTACGGTCCCTAAACAGAAACAACAGTTTCCTACACATTCGATAACTAGGTATAAATTGAATAGATTTAATTTTCAAAGCATATTCTAAATTAATCTTGCACTAACTCTAATGCAGTCATTGTAACTTGCCACTCTATTAATGATGCAGGAGTGGCATACAGTACACTCTCATCGGAACTTCTTCTTGTAGATTCATTTGTAACTTTATCATCTTACATTTAATATATTTAACATTGAAAGTTAACAACTCATCATTAGCTTTTTTTCGCAACTGCCACATGTATAATTCCTTGGAGTCCGTTGGATACATAAATAAAGACCTTTTGATACCCCAAACTTTGCCCTGAATTTCCACGCCTTGTAGTGAACGCGTCATTTTCTTTATTTCAAAAGGCGATTTGTTTTTGAGTAGAACAAAATTGTTAGGGAACTTGGTCGTTAAGGTACATTCCTTATACTTAGGTTTCAATACGTTTGATTCAATACACTTCAAAATTTGAACTTTATAAGGCATTTGCGGCTTTGGAGGATCTAGTTTATTTAATTCGTGCAATCTACGACAAATTTGTGCTAAAGGACGGTTGGCAGATCGAATAAGGCTGGTTAATTTTCCAAGAAAGTTCTCAAAAGTAAAGGCACAAATTCGACTGAAGTTGCACCCCATGGCTAAAACATCATCAGCAACATGAATAGTGCAATGCATATTCAAAACTAACATTTTTGAATACAAGCCACGCAAGCCTAAGAAAATATTTCGTAAATATATTTTTGCATGCTGCTGATATTTTTTACTTAGCTCGTCGCTGCATAAAATTCTCGAAGCTGTGTGCAAAAGTAAAAAATTTTTAAAGCGATTTGTATCAAGAATATTGAGTAATATTACAGGACCGCAGTACAGTAAAATAAACCTCAATTCTGTTCCTTTCCACTTCTTGAGTGATATCAAAGACCTTGTTTTCCTCTGAAATTCGCAAGGAATACATTTACGTAGCAGGAGCAGTCTTCTAGTAACTTCCATCTTTAATCGTTGACCAACCTTAGCACGTCCTGGATGGACAAACCAACTCATTAATAGACGTTTCATGACTCCTTCGCAGAATAAATGCATGAAATCCAGCACAAACATGAAAATCATGTTAATGAATGGTCTGATTTGTAAAAGTGGTGACACGCGATTATGGTGACGCGGTTGCGAACGTCTTCTGAAGGATTCGTCTGTCCTTTCTGGGCAATTTGCAAGAGGAAACTGAGTCACCCGATCTTCTTTCAGGCCTTTTATTTCACACCTTTCACAGGCATAAAAACCTGTATGACCTTTCGTTCCCTTGATAAAAGCTCTCGCTGGCGTATCGCAAATGAAGCAGTGTATACGAAAATTAAATCGTTGGTTCATAATTGTAACACCATTAGCCTGTAATTTATTGGCTTCTACAATAAAGTCGCCTAAGTAATTATCGAGACTAGCCGGCTTGGAATTTCCAGAATAAATAAGGACGGCAAATGGCTTGTATATGTCAGGTTGATAATGCACTTTTCCTGACATGACCCAAAAACCTTTTTCGCCAGATTTAGTTAATGAAATTCCATCAGCGTTGAATTGTAAAAATATAGTTGTCTTCGTGTGCACGTTAGGATCAATGCACTCTTGAAGACCCTTTTCAATTCCGAAATACACATACTCTCCAATCGATCCATCAGAGTCCTGCATTTCTTTGATGTCGTATTCCGCTGATGATGTTCCCAAAAACGTTTTAGCTGATTTTGGCAGCTGAGGTAGTAGTCTTCGTCGTAAAATTTTAAGCATTTCATCAACAGTCTTCTGATCCATTCCTTTGGTTACAGCCAAAACACGCAGCTGTTTCATTTCATCAGGTTCATCTTCAAGCAATTCTACCACGTCATCAATGTATTCTTCTTCTGAGTCCTTTAAATCAGAATTTGACTCTTCTGAATTCGCTGAATCAAAATTTGGTTCGCTTGAATCTAATGATGTGTTATTATCCTCGGAACCTAGGAATGCAATTTCTTATATTCTTATATTGCTTTTTTTCGAACATGTGTGCTTATAATTATTAGTTAAGAGTGTTGGGTCAAAGTTCTAGCCTCAAAATGAGACATCGTAATTGACTTTTTAAATAGAAAGATGCACACAGAGCGAAAAAATGTATAATTTTAATGCTTTTTTCGTAACATGAAGAGGTTGCATTTTGAGGTTAGATTCAGAATTCCTCATTTTAAGGAAAAAACATTCACATTAAAATTGTTGTCGCACTATAGACAAATTTCTATTTTTAAAAGAATTGCACTCAAAATGAGGAAATCGAATTTTGAGGTTAGAACTTCGTTCCAACACCGTTAATCAATCTGTATAAAAAATACGTCGTGAATTATCTACCGTATGTGGATCTTATATATAATAATTTGTACATATTTTATGAACACTTTACTACCTCGCGGGCAAAAAATAAATGTGCTTCCACTAGTAATAATAAAATAAAAAGATTTATTTGTAAGGTTAGATCTTATAAGGAATTCTTACTTGAATCTACGCTGACATTTGGAACCTGACTATTATCTGAATCCTCATGAGTAGAATTGACATCTCCATGATCCATCAGTTCATCACCATCCTCGACTTCATCAATAATACTTCGACCTTCTAAAATTCCTGGAACTTGCATTTCGGCATGCGTTCCATTTTCTTCTTCATCATCTGCATCATTATCTACATAATTTTAATATATAATCAATAACTTAGATTGAAATGTACAAACATTTTTTATTTGTTTTACTTTAATGCAAACTCAAAACATCTTAAAAATATACAATTTATAATAACTTTTCAAATAAATTTCAAGTTTGAGGTTAGCTTTCGATTCAAGATAAATATTCAACACGATTTAACGATTTACTTACCCTCGTTCACCTCACGAAAATTGTCTAAAGCAGCTAACACCCGATGCTTTCGAACTCGTGGTGTACTAGGCTTTGGCATATTTATTTTTTATTATACACTTAAACTCAGACAATCAACATGAATTTCATCAACAATAAAACTTCATTTGACAGCAAGGCAGTTTCCCTAAATTGTAACTAGGTGGCGTTGCAATACTTGAACCGGTCTGGCTCGGGTCTGGGCCATGGAATTATCCCGGTCTGGCACCGAAGATATTAAACCGATCAGGGCCAGATCGGTAATCTGGAAAATATATGGCGATTTCTACACGGGTGTGAGCTCATAGATGTATAATTTTCATTATTCACCTGTGACGTCACTTTTCAGTTCCTAGGTAGTAAAAAGTAGAGCTTTAGCCCCGCATCATAGGCGTCGAAAAGGGCTGAAATCATGCATGTGTCATACAAAATTACTTTTTAGTGTCTTAAGGGGTGAGTTTTGGCAAAGTTGGGGGTAAATTTTATTTTAAAAGAATGTTAGGCTTCGTACTGCTTTCATGGTAGTTTTACATCATCGTTGTAAAGTTTTTACGATTCTAATTAAAATTCAAGGACTTAAAGAATTTGTAACACTTTGGGGTACTTTGAAGGTCGTGACCTACCTCTAAACATTTT
Organism: Andricus curvator; assembly: GCA_932195095.1. Classification (NCBI taxonomy): domain Eukaryota; kingdom Metazoa; phylum Arthropoda; class Insecta; order Hymenoptera; family Cynipidae; genus Andricus; species Andricus curvator. The sequence goes on along the minus strand of CAKNYM010049630.1, from coordinate 220,053 downwards.
TTTTTAAATCTCAACAAATTAGGAAAAATGTTTTTCACCAAAAGACATAAAATGAGGGGGTGAGACTTTAAAAAATCAGAAAAATAATTTTTTTGGACCACCCTAAGGTGTACCTATACTGATTGATTGACTGAGTATGAGCGCGAGGACTCGTTTGAGCTCCCCTAGTGCTCAGGCTATACAGTCAAACCCGTGCTTATTCACAAGGCAGTGCACCGATTCAGGATACCTTAACTAAGTTAGACCCCATTGCATTCCTTACTTACGACGTTCAGGAAATATACCTCTCGGATGCCAGGCGTACTCCATGGCACAGTGAATGGCGCGGACCTCTTTGTAGAGCAAAGTGAGCCTCGTCCACTGTGCCATCCGTCTGAAATCATCAGTTAGATGCCCACATTCAGCGCACTGGTCTGGTGTGTTCAGTGAGTGTGTGTACGCAATACTCAAAATCGACCACCGACCTCCGAGCGATAGACCCCTCAACATGTGGCCCTTTCGCGAGGAGATTGCTAACTCTTTTCCGAGTCTATGAAAGTCGACCAGTGACCTCAAAGTTTAGACCCCTTCATATGGGGCCTCTCCCCTGGGTATTCACTAGCCTTTTTTTGAGGGGACCTACAGTTTAAGGTGGGTTCTGAACCACCAAAGCCCCGATATAAGTACATAGCACAATTTCAATTGGTACCGGCAGAGGCATCCAACCCCAGGCTTCCTACTCGGCAGCCTGACGCGCTATCAATTTCAGCGTTTAATTTAACGAAAAGATAATTGCATAATTTTGTTTTACTTTTAAAAGAAGTTTCAAATTTTAATACACTTCATAGGTCAATGAAATATCATACGTTGTTTTTCGGAGATTTTATACGCAATTCTTTCGAGTTTCAGGGTAGTATTCTTGGTTTGATGAAGGGGAATTTTTGTGTCCTCAACGTTTTGTGCGGTTTTATTATTTTCAATTTTATTTTCAAAGATAAAACAAAATTATGCAATTATTTTGCATACAATGAAACAAGATTAGCGGTGAATGATGCCAAAAACATAATATTGGCTTTTTGGATCACCCTACTACTCAAGCCTTAATTAAAGAGCAACCTAGTGGCTCCAGGATATTTAACTTTTTTCGAGAATGTTTACTTCACGTCAATAATCAATTTAATCAAATATATAATCAAATCAAAAAATCAAATTGACCCTCTAAGATGGCGACCCAGGTGGAAAAGTTATGCACATATAGCATATAATAGTGGACAACACAATGCTATTTTTTATTTGTTTTATACATTTTTCTGTATAAGACAATTGGAAAATATCATGTTTTGTCCACTATATATAAACTACATAAAACTTTTTCACGTAGGCGGTCGACTGTTCGAGTAGATTAAGTCGAATATCTGAGATGATCAAATCGACCCTCTATGATGATCAGTTCTGCCTTCTGTGATGATCATTTCGGCTCTCTGTGATGGTCGATTCGACAGCTTAAGATAATCTAGTCGACTCTCCGAGATGATCGATTTGAACCTCTTGTTTTACCCTTCTGGAGATTGTCGTTTTAGCCATCTAGAAGGCTATCCTATAGTTGACCCTCACATATAGTCAGTCTGCACATCTAGATGGCCAGACTGACCTTCCATTTTTCCCCGTGTGGTCAAACTGCGATATAGGTGTATTTGTGTACGAGAATAATTCATAAGCAGTTTGTTTATATTGAAAGAAATTGCTGTTAAAAGGCAATACATTCTAATGATATATTATTCTGTAGATGAAAAGAAATAATCTCGCATTAGAGACAAATTTTCTACTTTAACAGCGAAAATCTATGTAGAAACGAAATCTACGAAATCGTAAAATTCATAAGATCCAGAGCAAATCCTCATACTTTTTAAATATGTATCAGAAATATGAATAATTATTACGTAGTTATACTAAGTAATCACAAAAAATGTTTAGTCGTGGAATGAAAATTTTTATGGAATTAAAATTACAAAAATTCATCAATTTCGTTCATTTGTTATCAGATGAAACTTCAGAACCCAAAATACCCTTTTGAATGCAGCTTCTTTTTGAATTTTTAAAATCTGACCATTATCTTTTAACTATGATAATGTTATTAGGATCCATTCGCTTTTAATTAATAAGATCGTAAATAAAAGAAAGCGATCTGAAATTTTTAATTTTCGGGTCTGACGTTCCACCAGATAAAAATTAACGCAAGCAAGATGTTCACCAGATATTCGTCAGAGTTTTAATACTAAGTCTACTAATTAATTCTCGGCCTTTTTCGTATCGATTGGTCTGTAATTCATAAATGTGAAATTCGTAAACAGATATTGTGTCGTGATGTAGGTTGTCGGATAAAAGAGCTAGACTGCGATGTTTTCATTCATCACCCTCTTTGTAATAGATGACAGGTGTAAAGATCGTAACCTGATCACTGTTCCAATGAAATGACTGTGCGGAATTTTGCGCTACGGATGCATAGTTTTCCGCAAAATCGCATTAAATGAGAAATTCTTCTTCTTTCAAGCTATTCTTTAGATGTTTAAAAAAAGAAGACTGCTGCTTAGCTATGAAAGAATGAGTGTTCAATTTAAATATACGCGTCATGATGTGTTACAGTAGGGGACTCAGTATCACGGGTGATTTCTTTTATTTTCACGGCATCAAGCATTAGATTAACGTTTTCGTGGTGGACACATACACACACATTATGAGTTCCACTAGCTTGAAAAACTAACTTCAATTTCGGGTACTGATTTTTAAAATTGCTGTATAATTCCAAAAGATTGCAGAGAATTAACTTTTCTTGAATAGGCTCGCGGGAGCCATAATCTTTTTTAATTGAGACGAAATCTTTCTTTCCGGGCATCATAAGACTATTTTCGTCATCAAGGTAAAAATCTTTAATCAAACTCTCTGTTTCATGGGCTGAAGCTCTACCTTTTTTTGGATTGGAAGATGTTAAAATATTGTTTTCTGCTACCCGTTGTTTCGCTTTTCAAGCCTGGCGTTCAGAGGCCCCGAATACATTAACTACACTGTTAGAAAAATCTCTACTGAATTTAGTATACATGTAATGGAAGCAAAAATGCATAACATGAAATTAAATTTAGTATACCAGCGTACAGTAAATTTAGTATATTCATACTGAATTTAGTATACACGTATATCAAATTTAGAATACGCGTGTACTAAATTCAGTATAAATATACTAAATTTAATGTACGCTGGTATACTAAATTTAATTTCATGTTGTGCATTTTCGCTTCCATTACATGTATACTAAATTTATTACAGATTTTTCTAACAGTGTAATCTCCTGCGACCCCAAGACTTTGGTGCCAGTGTCAAAAGTAAAACTTTTTCCGAATTACTGGAAGAGTTTTTGAATTTTTCTTTGATTTGTTTAAGAATCTCAATTGGCGACTCATGCTCTAGCTCAAACGAAGCTGGTAAAGCGCTAAGAGGAAGCTGAAAATAGTTTAAACAATGTATAAACATTGTTTGTTTCACACGCATTAAAATGATTTTGGTGACATTGAGTTTGAGATTTGGATCTTTTTTTCACTAGATCTGTGCTCTGTGAGATGTTTGAAAATGAATTGAACATCAAACCCTTTAGAATTATGGATTATGCGAATAATCTTTTAAAAATTTACAACTGAACGGAGTGTAAAGTCTACGAAATCATGTATGAGATTTTGACCAGCAAACACAAATTCGCGTATCAAACCATAGTGTTCATAAGGTTTGTTAATATCCTGCCCGTTAATGCAAGCGATGAATACCTGCAGGTCTACGCAAAGATTTACGTTATGCTCATTATTTACGCTATCAGACCCCGCATGTGTTTCTCCCTGCTGCGTTTTGAAATCATAAAAAATAAAAATCACAGATTCCGAAATGCTGTGTTATTATCATCCACACGATGACGTATGGGCGTCATAAAGCAATCGTGATTTTATTCACGATCACACTTGCATATCTTACAAAAACTGAACCAACATCTGTAATTTTTATCTTTTATAATATTTACTAATTATAAACACTCGGGGAAATTGTTAACGTGTCATAGGCGTTTTTTCCGTAAGAGTTAAATGGTGAAAAAAGCAATCTATAATAAAAAACCGACGACGACATTTTTCACACTTGCGGCTGTCTATTAATCGACTGTTGGAACACTTTTCTAAATATGAGGTCGGAGCGAGATAGGCTTCACATCGACGTACACACCTATGATTGGACCAGTTATTGTACCCTTCGTTACATGGCGTATAAGAAACTCGAGAGCATGCAGCCCCTGTTAAATTGAAAATAGTGTGATAATGATAGATATCATCATTGTACAAAAGATTTATAATATGTGCCGGAACCTCACCTCTCTCGATGAAGCGTGTAGTACCATCGTAAAGGCGGGTTCCTCACTACCGCCAAAGGTTTTGTAGTCAAAGGCAATAAGTGCAATACCCTCGTGGATAAGGTATGTTTGGATTTTTCCCAATTCCAAAAATCCACATCCCTCTTCCGGAATATCGAAAAGTGCCTTTTGAATCAATTCCTGGACTAAACTATTTTGAAGGGGCGAATTTCGACTCCTTACGCTATTCCAAACTTCATTTTCATTCTCAGTAGTGATTCAACCGCGTTTTCTATACATTTTGCCACAAATAATTGCATGCAGAAGGCATACATTGTCGGTGTTCAATATACTTTAAAAAGATCTCTTTTAACGTCCATCGCAAGTTAACTCCCCCCCCCCCCACCCACAGGGTTATTTACGCAACCGATTATTAATTCAAAACTATCATCAATGCGGAACTCGACGACACTTTGAGTGACAATGAAAATTAAATTCCATAAATCCTCAAAATGGCAATGACATACTTAGCGAAATGATAGACCCGCATCATCCTGTGTAAAGCTATCGGCTATAAATTTAATAGCAATTAAATCGCGCAGTTTATATGGAGCTGTAATAAACTCAAATAGTTCTCGCACAGTCTATTCGAGCCACTCTATCGGAGAAATTGTTTCGTCAGGTGTGTAGCAGAATCATAATTCTATTTAATGGCAATTCACCGCCCTGACTAGACTCTATATCGACCTGACTCTCCTCTGAGATATGGCTCTATTGCGTCTTGGTCGCTCGCGGATAACCAAGGTCTTTTTCTACCCTGACCTCGCTGAACCCACGCCACAAACGTTGACGCAGTTCCTAGGTACAGATAAACGCTGCACACGAGTTGCGGTCTATGGTCAAAATCCACAGGGGGAATTTCTCGAGTTGCGGGCTCGGATCAGTGCCAGGGACCTTTCCCCTCCGAGCCATCTTTCCCTCTCCACTTGAGGCTTCCTTCATTCCCTTAGTTACCTTTTTTCCCCGAAATTTTCCTTCATACTTTTTCCAGGCTCAGGACTGGCAGCATTTTCTACGTATCTACTTATACTTGATACTGGCGTGTTTAAAATTTTTTGGGAAATATGTGTTGCCAATAACTCTTATTCTTATAACATTATTTTAATATAAATATTAACTCAACTGAAGTGAAATAAATAATAACATTAGCAACAAATTTCTCTTACGCTTCTACAATATTTATTTCACTTTATTTTATACAACTAGAATCCTATTAAATATTACAAATAGTCGTCAAATTAAAACTAAATCTATACGGGTAAAAACTTGCGCGAAACTTTACGAACAAACTCTAATCTAGTTATGAAACCTACTTCTAGCATTAACATTTCATCAATAAGAGATTGCTCTTTTTCTATATTTTCTTTTCTCTTTTTTCCCTTGCTTTTCATTTTTATGTAGGCACTCGTTTGGACTTCTAACTAAGCTTCGACCGAATTATAAATGTTTGGGTTAGCACTTCTAAACATAGCATTGAATTTCGCATGATAAGCCTCACAACCATCTGTTGTTCAAATATAATCACAAAACTTTTGAACTTTACTGTATAATGGCTGGATAGCTTTAAGGTCTTCACAAAAACATTTAACTACATCAGACGGATTCAATAATGCAAGACCAAACAAGTTTTTCAAAAAAGAACTTATTTCTGATTTTTCGTCTTTATATTCGTTACTTAATCCGAGCTCTTGAATTTTTCCCCACCAACTTTTACCTAAATGAAATCTACAACCCCCTATAGTAATCGAATTGTTAAACACTGAACGAATAGCTGAATGAAATGTCAATTTCAAAGTCTACGTAAATTATTTCTGGATTAAAGACAGGTAAATTAAGTTTTCTACATTCTGAAGCTAAATGAGCAAATGCAGTAGCATATGAATCCTTTTTTTTTTGTCGAGAAGTAAGAAGGTAGCCAAAACCATATATAAATTGTTATGCAGCCCGAGAATCGAAAAAATTTGACCAAATTGTTCAGGACAGCTATAAAACGTTCCATCGACAAAGATAATTGCAAGGCTGCACAAAAAAGTTAAATTAAAAATTGTAGAAAACATAACAATTTTTCGTTTTCCATAATTTACAAACAAAAAGTTTTCTTTTTCAACGGTCTCGATTTTAATACTGTCTAGGGCATCACGCACGTCTGACATATTTTTCGGCAATCTTGTTAGTAATGATTTTCGAGCATGGCTCATGTTATTACGAATGCAAGTAACATCATCAGTGGTCAAATCTGGAACATAATTAGTTTCTAATTCTTCATGTACAAGTTTCAATGAATTACTAATTTTTTGTCGATTTAAAACTTTATCGCTGTCCGCTTCATGGTTATGTTCAGTTAGGCTATCAATCATATCTTTTTTCGCTTCGAGTTTAATAAAAGATTTACAATTTTTTTACAACAAGGCCATCGTTCAGTGTTATCTTTATTCACTTTATAAAGCCGGAATTTGTACCCCTGGAAAACGATCAAATCTTCACCCTTCTCACCAACCATGAACTCTATCTTTACAAAAGTTGAAGTAACACCCACGACGTCCTCGTCGTCATCAATGAAAATTACATCGGGAGCCGTAGGTGTTCTTACAGGGACTGATAATGATGATGATGGTAAATGTGAAGGCGCATTAACCATCACCGTCTCATCATCTTGGTTCAGGATTCCAGGCGCATGTGGCTGGGTGAATTGCACGTGGCTGTGAAGGAGGAGGATACGATGATGAACTGCTGTTGCTGTCAATATCATTGGATATTTCTTCAAGATCTGGAAGAGAAAATAAAAAATGTTATCATTATATTATTATTACTACTATAAACATATGCAAAACCATCAAATCGAAGAATATAATTATTATTTTTGACTTTCTATGTCTGTAGAAATCTGTAAGGCTATCAAGCTGGATCCGCTGCTCATCAATTTCCGTTCTTCGAGCCATCAGCATTTCGCGCACAATCGCGTTATCACCGATGACAATGAATACGCGATCGACCCCAACTCCAACATGGAATGTAAGGAGGAATTTAAGTATTAAGCTTAACTCGCATTCCTGCAAGTCTCCTGACATCGCACACATGGTAATTATGTTTGCCAATAGTGTTGCCATGACCATTTTTGCCTTACTTCTTTGAAACAAGGTTTTAGAAAATCTTGTAACTGAATGAGGTTTTGCTTCTTGCGTTGATTAAGAGAAACTGTGCTATCGAAGCTGAGCAGGGTGACTACATCAAAACATCAGAGGTGAAAGGCGTAGTAGAAAAAATTAGGCGTTTACAAAAAGCGCCTATCATCTTGAAGAAAATTTCAAGGTAGTGGGAAATGTAGACAATTTTTGCATTTTGCGAATTCCTGTTGAAAATACGTAGTGACCAATCAGGTGCCTTGCCACACTTTGAATTTTTATGAAAACTATCGTCAGAATTTACCCGCAAATGATAAAATCTTAAAATATGGGGAAAAGTGTTAGACAATAACCAGCCTGGTGATTTTTCGAGGAGGCCATATACTCTGTAAATATATGGCAATCTTTATTACGGTCACCTTGCATAATACGCTACAAGCATCCTGAGCAACATCATTGAGCTGGTCGTTTAGACTGCAGTCCGGCCCAGGTCTGTACAATAGTTATCTAGAGACACGGATTAACTGTCTGTGGATAGAAGTCGAGAGGCGATTGTCATAAATATTTGAACATTCAAACTGAGTCGGTAAAGGTTGCCTGCAGAAAGTCTCAGCTTGACAATGAAGCAGCCTCTCTCCCTCTATCTCTGTTTACCTGTATTACAAGGATATCACAGCTCATTATCTCTTTCAATCAATACAGTAGATTATGCAGTCCATGGGTGGAATTATGGAAATCTTTTAAAAATATATTTTACTTGGTTTGGAGATTAAAACCAATGGCTCTTTTGAACTATTTATATGATTCTCGGATAAAAATCTCATGGAATCTCCTTTAATCATGATGAATGGCTTGAATTGCAACAAAAGTCTGATCTCGTTTGTTACTACTTAGAGGATCGATGCAGCAGCAATAACCTCGACTTCCGTATCACCTCGTATGATGCAAAAGCTATTTTAATTGAAAAGATTGTACAGAACAAGGCAACGATAACAGCAATATCAGCAGAAAATAACGGAACGCAAGCGAAAGATGAGGAACTCTACATCCTTGGCATTGTTCTTCAAGCACCTACATTTGAAGGGCTTATTTTTAGGTGAATAAAATACACAGGCCATCCAGTGAATTTGTGCGTCAAATGGTGAATGTGAAATTTGAGTAGTTTACGCAGCAGCTAAAGGCCAAATTGACGCCGGAATTTGTAAATTCACATTTTGAACTTGTATTTTGCAAAATATTATGTATTATAAATGCTCACATTTCAAGCGAAATAAAAGATAATCTGTATAAAATATTTTAAAAAAACACTTGAAAAGATTTTTTTGCAGCTTTTGTCCACATATTTAATTTTAACATGTGTCTGTCATATGTTTTAAAATAAATCTTTTTTAGAAAAACATTTTTTAATTTTATACGAAAAGAAGCTCAGACAAAATGTTAATAATAAATTGTATGATTTTTAATGATCAAAAATGAAAGTCTACATTTAATATCACCGACGGCAAGTACGTGTATATCACCCCAAGTGAAGAGCTTCACAAAACTGTTATGTATGGTTCCCCACTTGGGCCCATAAGTATTCAAGGTCTTTATTTCAGGCGTCATTCATTCTATTGTCACTCTGTTTACAAACAATTTGTAGCCACACTTTTCTGTCCTGGCATACTACTGTAGCTTCCCTCGCGTCCGTGCATTTTTTTCATGCAAGCTCTCGTGTTTCTATGGCTTCTTATGTCTCTTTGAATTAATGTTTTATTCACAGATTCTAACCATTCTTTCGGCGGTCTGCTTCTGATGTCCGAACCATCTTAACTGATTTCCTTCCCATATGTCAACTAGTGTCTCTCCTGTACCAGATTCTTTGAGGATTATCTCGTTTCGGACTTTGTCTATCAGTGTTTTCCCGCATATTCTGCGCAGAGGTTTCATGCCAATCGAATTAATGTTACTCTTGTCCTTTTCTTGACAGGTCCATGTCTCGCTACCGTATAGTACAGTCGGTACAAATATCGAATTATGTATGACCATTTTAGATTTTTTTGATATGTTTTTATTTCTGAGAATGGACCCTGCTCTACTGATAACCTCCTTAACCTCATTTATGCGCATATCTAACTCCTCATCTATTTTCCGTCGCTAATGAATAGACTACCCAGATATACGTACTTGTCAACTTGTTCTAATCTCTCATCATTTAGGACAATGTTGCACATTGTTTTCTCACTTTTCCTTCAATTGATGTGAGATAAAGTGTTGGAGGCAAATAAGAATTATATTTTTACAGCATTAGCCGACTTGGGTGGGCCAACGCATAAGATCACCTGGCGATAAGCTAATCCAGGTCAACCTAGAACGCGAGTGCTAGGAACTAGCTGATTTTCGGCATGTGAACCAGGCTCTAATAAGCTTAAAAATCCAGAACCCTGCGTGGAACCAGAAAAAGCTTATATAGGTTCACGGATCTGGAACCGAAAAAAGGTTATATAGGTTCCACACTGAGCGGGGTAATAAGCTGATTAGTTTTCAGGAAATATATTTTTTTAAACTAAGTGATTTTACTATAAATTATGAACTATAGTGAATCATATATCAGTATAGAAAATGGACCCTCGTTGGCAACATCCTTTCACTGCTATGAATTGCGGCTTAAGCGGATGCGGGACAACTTGTTTGGTCAAAAAATTCTTAAGCTACATCGATGTCATGTGTGATACACATTTTGGACGTATTCTTTTTTACTCTTTAGAATGGCGGTCGGGTTATTCTGAATAAAGCAAAACCATAGCATTTCAAGAAGGCTTGCCGGCTAAATCGCTTTACAACGGTGTTTACAAAACGAGCTTGCTTTCACCCTTTGAGTCATCACAACATGGGTGAGAAGGGCCTGGAGGCGACAGTGCCAGTAACTGTCCATTGTTACGGTCACGTAAACGGCGCGCCAGGCTGGCAGCTGGCCCGACGGGATTTTCCCCGAGCGTGGAAAACAAGTCGTTAGTCACGTACGCCAGGAGCAAACAGGCCGCTCGTCACGTACGCCAGGAACGAACAGGCCGCCGGTCACGTGCACCGGTTGCGACTGTTCGCTATCTCTCTCTGGCCTGTGCGCATGAACACAGTGGAGCTCAGTGAGGACGCTTTCCTCATGCTTCCAACTATTTACAATTTTCTTTTTAAATTAATACTTTGCTCTTTTTTTTAAGCCTCCGGTTTTGTTTTCACCCATGTCACTCTATTTAGCTTTGAATTTTTATATACTGGAAATGATTATGCCTTAGGGGATCTGAGTTTTAAAATTTTTAAACAAAAATTAATAATAATTTTAATTATAATTTTACTTAAGTCTGTAATTAAATAGGAATCATAACTTTTAGGGATCAATATTCATTATAATATCATTTATATTTTTGTTCTTCAATTAAACTCAGTATTCACTAAATAAGGATTAATCAGTAGGATCCTTAATTATAAAAATGTACAGATTATGTGTTTTATTCGTTCTAGTATCGTAAAAATGAATATTGATAATTAGTTTATAATTAATTAGTGTACATAAAAGCCAACTTTTTAACTAATTAGGTTAGTGTAATTCTGCTTGCGCAGAATGAAAGTACGAGTAGATAAATAATATTTTTTCTAATTTAAAATATAAATTTTCATTGTCTAATATTTTTAATGTTAATTTAAGACTTCGTAAAAATGTTAAAAACGGCGCAAGGCGAGCGAGATCGGCGGCAGACAGCCAACCAGTCTCAGCCAATCAGCGAGTCAGCTGCCGCTCCCTGCCTCGCTCAAGCTCGCGCCCCTCTCGCCCATATAAGCCGGTGCACGAGCGATTCTCGTCACTTGGCGACTTGCAACCTCTCCAGTTGGCAATGCGAGCTCGCTCTCTCTGAAGCTCGCACCCACTGAATCGAGAATTTTTGTGCAATAGCTTTTCGAAATTAAACAGAGATATCCTTATCCTCGCTTTTACTTTCATCTTACCTTCACTCTCTTTCTCTCATTTCTTTTCCGGTTGATTGGTCTGCCTTCGAGGCCCCAATCCCGACCTCTCTCTTTCTCTCTCTCTCTTGGTGGCTGGTCTGCCTTCGTGGCTCCAACCCCG
>CAKNYM010049630.1:192838-208396 GCA_932195095.1 Andricus curvator | reverse complement strand
TCTCTCTTGGTGGCTGGTCTGCCTTCGTGGCTCCAACCCCGCTCTCTCTCTCTCTCTTTCATCTCTCTCTTTCTACCCGGCAACACTTCTTCTCTATGCCTGGTAGATAACGACACCGCTCCCGCCCCCATAGAGGTACTCGGGATCGTCGACTCCAGGCGATCAACGGCCTCCCTCGCCTCCCGGCACCACACGGTCCTCTGCCTCCACCCCCTGCTCCTCAACCTTCCTCGCCTTCCAAACCTTCCATCCTTCTGCTCAGTACGAGTGAAACTCTTTCTCCTCGCTCCCGGGTTCGGTTTATCCGTTGTCCAACCACTTCCTCTTCGTCGGGCCGCTTAGATTTTTCTAAGCGTTACAACGACCTGGAACGACTCTCCTTACGACTTCTTGGTGCCGGTAACCCCTAAGGGACCTTTGCCACCCACTCCTGGCAAATGGTCCCACCACGCCATTCCTATCCCCTCCAAGCGTCCGACTCCTCCCGTTCCTTCTGATTCCCCTGCCGACGTGCTCATCCTGCACGCCGACGACTTCCTTTTCTCTCCTCCTTCTCCTTCCTCCAAGCCACCGAGGTTATCCAAGGCCTCTCCTCCTCGCCGCTACCTTGTCCTCTAAATTCTTTCCTACTTTGACGACGGGGCTTCACCCCTACAAAAAAAATAAAATAAAAAAATGAATAAAAAAATAAAAAAAATAAAAGGTCCTCGGACCCAGCACGTGGAGCCCCTCCACCTTCGGGTGCGAACGGCGGCACACCATCACAATTACGTCCGTCGCGGCCCCACCGTGCGGCCCTGGACTCAGCACAGTCTACGGAGGCCCCTCTGCGTGGCCACAGACCGTTTCGCTCGCGCCGCCTAGTCAGCCCGACTAGTGCCCGGCCAGCACCCCGCCAGGACTACCAGGACTACTCCTCGCCAGCACCACACGAACGCCTCGTGCGGCACCAGACCATCTCGCTCGCGCCGCCTAGTCATCCCGACTAGCGCCCGGCCAGCGCCCCACTAGCGCCTTACCAGCTACCGGAAACTACTGTTCCAGTCTTTCTCTCTTGATGCTTTGCCCCCTCTACTAATTATAAAAAGGGGCTTACATCAAACCGGCTGATTATTCTAGCGATAACGACCGTCCTAAGCTCATAATTATGGATGATCTTATGCGTAAATCTTCAAACAATACAATTGCTGATCTTTTCACTCAAGGCAATGACCACAAAAATCCTAATGTTATCTTTATCTCACAAAATTTATTTCATCAGGGACATGGACAAGGGGTATATTACTCAATATGGATTATATTGTTGTTTTTAAAAATCCTCGAGATCAAGCTCAATTTCAACATCTTACTCGACAAGTATATCCAGAAAATCCTCGTTTTTTTCAAGGAGCCCATCAGGACATGACATCTAAACCTCACGGTTACCTTCTTCTCGATTTGAAACAGTACCGAAATTTTTTATTTTTTCCCTTTGAAACATGAAAGCATAAAAACCTAAAAAAGAGCAGGATAATTAGAAAGATAAAAATATAGGTTTTGCAAGCCATAATAATGATAATAATGATGATGATGGTAAATATGTTAAAAATGCAAACATTAGATATCTGATAAACGATGCACTGAGGTTGAGAAGAAAGGTTAAACCACCCGGTCGAGGCCAGTTTGCCATGATCTTTGTAAAATAGAGATTGTCGGAAATAGAGAATACTGGAAAGAAAATATATTTCCTTCGAGAGAGTCAGGTAATCGACCTAGTCCCAACACAGAAAAAACAAAGTGTGAATCTAACGCTAATTTGAGTGTACCATTTTCCTTCAACAAAAAATTACCTTGGTAGTGTGAATGGTACTATTACACAAGGTATCGTTTCCCTCGGACTTGGGGTACGAAACATCACCTGCTGTAAATTTTTTTTCGAGTTTTGCGGAGAAAACAATAGATGGTAGTTTCGTATCCGAAGTCGGAGTGAGATGGAACCCCATCTTGAAATAAGCTGCAACCAAATTTATTCCAGAGTTTTTACTGTGAAACTATTGTCTCGACATTGTGACTCACTAATGACAGAGGGCGAAGACAGCATTAGTGGTAATGAGGTATAAAAGAGTGTCCCGGAAACTCATAGTAGTAGTCAGTGTAAAACGTTGTTTCTAAAAATTGTTAGAAGAAATATATTTTGAGCCATCCCATGAAGCCTCTTAAGCAGGTATTGAAAAACTCGCAAATGCTGTGCGTGGAAAACTCTCACGTACAAAGGTGTTTGAGTGGTTATAATCTCAAGATTAATATAATCTACACATACCTATTCATAGACGTTTTAGAAGAATAAATGATGATATATCAAATATAGATGTTTCACGTGAAGCAGATTCAGTTGATTTAAAGTTCTTAAGTGTATTCTCGAGAAAAGTGAAAAGCGATCGCGTATCTGTCTTCAGAGTGATAGAGGAAAAGAATTTCTCGGTGCAGGTTTTTAAAATTGTTTATCAAAACGAGGGATTTTCCTGCCGTACGTGATCCAAATGTTTAGGCTGCTATAGTTGAACGATTCAATCTCACGCTTATAAAACTTATGTGGCGCTATTTAACTCATAGTAATACTCATTCTTACATTGATGTTTTACAGCAGATTATACAGGGCTACAATAATGCGCGACATTCCAGTTTAGGAATGCGACCATCAGAGGTGACATTGGAAAATGCAGCACACGCCCATTTGAATATTCATAGAAATCTCGGTAGAAAAGCCTTGCGACCGACGATTTTCGATAGAGTTTGTCATTCTAGGCCATAAAACTTACATCTGTTGTTAAAAGTATTGCATATATATTATACATATATTGATAAAAATACGATTTCGAACAAACTCTTACTTACTTTTTAATTTTCATAAGCAATGAAATTCCGTTATTATTGAGATTTTGAACTATTTGCCTCAGCAATTATTTTTACTTTCGATTTCCTGCTGAAACAGTTGTCACTCTTCAATATTTTTGCTTCAACAAGAGAATCAATTTCGGGATTTATTTATGTTAAAGATAATCTCATCAGTGCAGAAAGACTCTCCTGGGTCAAATTAGCTGACTCTTTTGACTTTATATAATTCATGACAGAAAAGTATATTTCGCACTGATAAGTCGATCCAAACATTGAAAAAATTCGTAATCCGAATTCTTTCAATTTAGGATAGTATTTTTCCGGTAATAAACGAAAGAACTCTTCTGCGTACAGTTTTCCACGCTTGAAACGATACTCATCTTAAAAAGGACATAATTCTGACCTTCAGTTTTCTTTCTTTCAGTTTTTTTTTGCAACTGCACCAAGAGGATCAATAAATAATTCTAGATCTGGGTTAAAAATGTCAAAGTTTTTAAACCTTTCCTGGAATTCGTTTTCCATACTAATAAGGCCTGAAGCATATCGTTCGAAATTCAACTCAGGGAATTCTTCTTCTATTTCCTTACAGCTTGGGGAATGCTTCAAATTATTTTGCTTCAAGTCACACGTAAATTCTTGCAAGGCATCTTCTTTTACGTATTCCATCAATTGTGAAACACTCTGGTTTTTGTATTGCATGAAAGGATTAAAAACATTTGAGTGTTTTGTTATATCAGTGAGACATGCGAGTTCATTCCGAAATAACGGATCCAGAAACTCTTCTTGGAATTCTAAATATTCTTTCGTTTTGACATTTCAGCCAAAAGCACGGGAATAACTTCTATCAATCCGAAAAGAATCTCTAAGCATCTCCCAGCACTTAGCCACCCGACATCACAGTGCAAACGAAGGTCACCGTAACAGGATTCTAATTCTTTTAAAAATTCTTTGAAAAGTCTGTGGTTCAGCGAATTTTGCCCCCTCCCCCTCCCCAATTGCGTTCGTTATTTTGACAACTATTCGCATGGTTTCTTTTTGCCTTTAATGCCTTTCCGCAATAATCCCCACAGTCCAGTTATGTGACCGGTCATTGCTTTCGCTCCGTCAGTGACAATTGCTGAACACTTATCGAAGCCCCCGAATTGATCGACTGTTTCCACAAAAGCTTCGTAAGCGTCGGACCGTTTCGTCGTTTTATGTAAAGGAACAATTTCTACCGTTTCTTCGCGTATACTGAAATTGTCAAAAATCATGCGAAGAAATATCATTAGCTGACTGATATCTGTGTTATCGCAAATTTCATCAAGGTAGAATGAGCAAAATTGACATTGTGCCAAAAGAAGCTTTAATTGATCGAATACGTTGACAGCTAAATCTGTTACTGTTAGCTGAACGGAAGATCTTGAAAGAGCAACATTTTTTAATTTTTCGAGAGATTCGTGCAATTCAAAGTCTTCTGCCATCACAATGGCACAGTGCTTTATCATGCCACCTTGAGTAAAGCAACATTTTTTACGCGCAATTTCAAATGAAATTTTATACGGTGCTAGAAGAGCCTGACGCATGGTTTTTAAGGGATCGGCTACATTACCGTCTTCAAGATATTAATTCTCATTCACTATGCTTGATCCAAACGAGGTTGATCCACTTGTCGATAATTCGGGGCCCAATGATGACACTGAGCTGCTGGGCGACTGTGACACAGAGGACATAATGGGGACGACACATTCTCCCTGTTCATC
This sequence comes from Andricus curvator, assembly GCA_932195095.1. Classification (NCBI taxonomy): domain Eukaryota; kingdom Metazoa; phylum Arthropoda; class Insecta; order Hymenoptera; family Cynipidae; genus Andricus; species Andricus curvator. The sequence goes on along the minus strand of CAKNYM010049630.1, from coordinate 203,780 downwards.
CTGCGTTGGTAATTGCGAGGTTGATTCTGGAACACTGGACTGTATTTCGGAAGACGTCAATTTCTATGAAACTGAGCTTATACTAGATTAGCTATATACTACTGTCTGTGTTCGGACAGACAGTGGCACAGATGACGGAAGAGGAAAGTCCAAATTTGAATTAGTATTCACATACTTATTCCTTCTTGTGTAACGATGTTTTAGATTTTGGAAATGTTCAGTGCGATCCTCTTTTCCTTTGAATACATAATCTACATCTCTACGATGTTTACTAAAATAGTGCGTCATTGCATTATCTGCCCCTGTAAATTGTTTAACACATATTAAACAACAAAATAAAAAGGATTTGTCATCACGAGTCGATGGCAAACACAGGCACACGTTTTCCAACTCCCAACTTTCATCCTTCTTCTTCTTAAAATTTGTATGTCTCCGTGACAGTCCATTTTGTGTTGAAGGTGCAGCTGTAATGTGAATTATAAACGTACGCAAAAAAATGTGTTTCATCGCATTGTACAAAAGATTTTGAGAATAAATTTTTTTAAAGATTTCTGGTAAAATTTCAAATGGTTTAGGTTTAATTTTTGAAGAATAATTTTAAGTTTTGAAGATTTCAAAATGTGTGCAAAAAAGTATTAAAGACTTTAAGATAATTCTTTTAATTTTTCAGGATTTACAAAATTTTTAGGTAAACTCAATTTTGCAGGGGGTCAAGAGAATGAAAAAAAATATTCTGAAGATTCATGGGAAAATTTGAAATGATTCTTTTTTCCTAATGGATTCTAAGAGCAAATTGAGAAAGATCAGAAAACATTTTTAATTTTTTTCTAAAATTTTGAAAAAGAGTGTAAAAGATTTTAAAGCAAAGTTTTGCCATAATACATAATTTTACGACAAATTTGAGTAAGTTTAATAGATACTTAGAAGGTTTAATAATTTTGAAAGGATTGAATTTAAAACAATTTTTGACATTTTGAATGATTTTTCACAATTATAAGATGGTCAACGGCCATGCCACGCTGAAAAAACCAGTTCTCGTCAGATCACTGAAGTTAAGCAGCGTTGGGCGCGGTTAGTATCCCAACGAAAACGTCTTGCAAACTGACGTCTGCAAACTTTCAACATTCTTGTTACCCTCTCTCACCTGTAAGATTTTTCCTTTTTTATAGCATTCCTACCGTAAGATGCACCTGACTGCTTTACAAAAAATATCCTGCCTCAAAATTACCTGCCCTGATAATACGCCGGCACTTGGACGGTGAAAACTGTAAACGCGAACTTAAACCTTAAAGTCTTAAACTTAAACATATCAACGTAGTAGGCTTAAATTACATCTAATATTCAATTAAACATATCCGAATTTACTGATACTGAATTGGCTTGAGATTTGATAACTATATTTCAATTCTATAACTTTACTTACCTTTCTACGTTCTGCATAATCATAATAGCTTGTTATACTTCTCTTTTCAATTACATTCATTGAAAATAAATGTAAACATACTGCAATAAAAATATTAAGACTCTCTACTTCCTATTAAAATTTTATATTGAAAAGTCGGTCGCCCCCAAGCACCCCGACAGATATTTTGTATCTACGGTGCAGTGTACGTCACAGAGGAGAGATTCTCGCACGCGTGTATCACCAATCCCGCTCTCCAGGAGAAATAGTGGTGGATGCGGAACATATGCTCCCGAAGGAAATTTCCCCGAGTTGGGCAGGTCTGTCGTAAAGCATGGAAGTCTACGAATAGAGGTGCGTTTTGAAGAACCACTTACCAACACTCAGTTGTACCGTATACGCAGAATATGATAACGTTGTGGAAATCGATGCGTCTAGATAAGTTATTATTAATTTTGGATGATAATAAATCATTTTCAGAAGGCAATCATAAAAATGGCGTGTTTTCATGCCTCCATAGACAAACGCAAAAGTACGCTTTTTGAGCGGCGTCTGGCGGTGCGTTGGATGAGTTACAAAATAGGATTCAGTAAGCACGGCGTGACGTAGAGTTAAAAAAAGAGCTTTGTTTGAGCGTGCTCCGTGTATTTTCGTAACGCTAGAGAGAGACCGTGGTGGACAAAGATAGAAAGAGAATTCATAGCGGTTTGGTGAGTCGATGTTTCTAACGAAGAGTATAGCATTTTATACAACTTTGTTGTCTCATTTACGCTCGTTAGAACAAAAATGCTGTAGAGCTCATTCGCACCGTTACCGACTCAAAACGTGATTTTGCATTTTTCCATGGAGACAATGAAATCACGCCATTTATGATTTTGTTCTGAAAAGTATCGTTCGTGATTCCTGTGGACTGACGGATTTTCTTTTTGAAACTCGCGCCATGTTTTTGTAACGAGTCGTTACAAAAACATTGCGCGAGTGTCAAAAAGGCCATCAGTCCACACTAGTCACGAAATGTACTATTTCGCCGCCATCTTCATTTCTCGAAATTTTACACCTCTAACATCCTAATGTACACCTGTGTTTACTTAGGACAGGCTTGGACACGAAATGAGTATCTTTTTTCACACTTTTCGTTATCTCACGAAAATGTAGCTGTGTAAACATTGAAAAAATTCTGTCTACTTCTATCAGGGCTTTGGTGGTTCGGAACTCACCTTAAACTACAGGTCCTCTCAGAAGAGGCTGGCTACGTACCAAGGATAAAAGGGCCTTTCGAAAGCCTAAACTTCTGGGTCACTATTCCATTTTAAGAAGACTCGAAATGAGCCAACGATATCCTTGCGTAGAGACCCATGTCGAGGAGACTACCGCTCGGTGGTCGCTGGTTGATTTCGAGTAATGAACACACACACACACACAGGAATACGCTTACACAACACACCAGAACAGTGCTTCCAATCTTTGCATGTAACTGATGACCTCAGAGGGATAGCTCCTCCTACCCAAGCCTGGCCGTATTGACGTATTCTACTTCTACGGCCCGCTATGGAGGCTGCAGGCAGAATGGCAAGGTGGGTGAGGATCACTTTGCCGTGCAAAGTAGGACGTGATTTACTGTACGATATGGTACGCCTGCCACCTAAAGGTGGAGTTCGAATGCAGCGGCTGAGCCTAAGCTAGCCACACGACGGGATTCCTGCGAATCCGGCCTTGTAGCCGAAGCCGCATGTTTGATTTCCAATGCGACGACCGCACCCGCATATCAGTACAGTTTCATCGTCTGCGGCAGTAGGTTGTTGCAAGCCATGGCAGAAAGACTACAATTATCTTTTTAGATCAATTTTGTATCAACTTAGTAGTTGAATTTTAAACCAAAAACACGAATTCTCAACAAAATACATTAACTCTTGACCAAACAGTTTAATATTTTACCAAAAATTAAGTTTCAACCAAAAATTTAATTGTTAATATTTCAAGCAAGAAATACCAATTTTCAACCAAATATTTGAATCCTCGACTTAAACATCTTGATTTCCTACCAAACAGCTGTATTTGCCACTAAAAGAATTTACTTTCTACCAAAAGGATCAATTTTTAACAAAATATATAAGTTTTTAATAAAAAAGTTACATTTTTAACTAAAACGTATTATTTACCAACTTAAAAGTTGCATTTTCAACCAAAAGGATTCAATTTATACCAAGAAAGACGATTTTTCGACCAAATAGTTCAATTTTGAACCAAGAGGATTAATTTCCCACAAAATACATGCATTTTCGACTAAATAATTGAACTTCTAATTAAAAAGGATTTATTTTCTACCAAAAAGTTGAGTTTTCAATCAACAAAATTAATTTTAAGCAAAAAAATGGCCCGAAATCTGAAAATTTCAAAAATCTTTTTCAATTTTCTTTAAAATCTCAGGAATTTATATTCATATATCCTTGAAAATTATTAAATAAATAAACCTACAATAAAAACATGGTTATCGGTCATGTGCGTACATACATACGTGACTACATAACACATAATTACATATATAAATAATTACATACGCTCATTCATGAATGAATATGTGATCAATTTTATTTTTGCATACAAAACAAAACGTTCCTATAACGTAATTATTTTATTAGGCTTAGTATGTAATAAGTAATCAGTGAAATCTTATTGATTACTTCATTAATCTTCAGTAAAACTTCAGTAATGTGTAATAATAAATAAGAATATAATGACGTTGTGGGAACGTTTTTATTATATGCAAATAGAAAATTTATCACATATTTATTCATAAATGAGCGTACGTAATTATTTATATATGTAATTATGTATTATGATATAATTTTGATCACAAAATGAAATTTTCCATAAACCTTTTGTTCGACAAACTAGACAACCCTCACGTCTGTGCGTCTAGACTGCTACTAGAAGCAGTCTCGACGGCCGGCGTCCGACGTCGCACACCGGCCGCCGCAGCATTGAAAAGGGTGCCATAAAATTTAATGAAAAGCAGTACATTGAGTGACGCAAACAGCTGCCGCCGTGCGGTCAGCTGAGGCTCAGCCGCAGCATTCGAAGTCGACCTTAAGAGGTATATTTCGAGAACGTTGCAAACAGCGAAATCCACCTAGATCTAAAATACTCGGTGAAGGTGGCTGGATTCGGAGTACTGCCTTGAGAATAAACAAGGTTGTGACAATAGCCTTTATAGCTTAAGCGCCAGGGGGCCTGCCCCCCCCCCCCCGCCGATATTAAAACTAAATAACTAGCTAAACATTGGAAAAACGGTGGGAAAAAATCTTCAACATATGTAATCATATATGCGTCTTCTTTGAAGCCCACAGGCCATCTTTCATTTCGTCCAAAGTAGTCTTATAGTTTGGTCGTTTCCTTACGTGGTTTCTCGTTTGTGCTTGGCATGCTAATCTTCGTCACCGCCGTCTTCTTCTTCAAACTCATCATCAGAAAACCTTATTTTTATGTAAAAAATATTATGGACTACGTGATTGATATTCAAGGAGATCGTGATCTTGAAAATAAGATTAGTGTAAAAGAAGTGGCCGTCATTGCCGTGGATCGTTACTATATCGGACACTGAATAGCCCCCCCCCCACCTTATCCCTTCTCGGATCTCTGTAGCGCTGCGAAAGAACAAAATAACTGGCTCACCAGTTATTTTCACGGCAGCGAGTGGTTTGAGGGAGACCCTCACACGAACACTCCTACATTCAAATTTTCGTGATGTTGAAAAATCAGTTTGTGAGATATATACTCGCGGCCAGAGAACAGCTGTACTTTTGCAAAATATCACGTGCAGACAGATTAGCAGCCTAGAAGAATTAAACTGTCCTACTTTTGAAAAACTGGAAACCAATAAACACTACTGCAAGTAACCTGAAAATCTACCTTCAAAGTCAAATACGCGAAAATATCGCTCCGTGGTTTCACTCGTTGCAGACGGAGTACACCAAAAACAAATACCTTCTCTAAAATTGACAGTCTTGGGACGGCAATGGCATCAAGAACGGTTGCTGATAACACACAAATTTCTTTTTAAAAAATCGGTCGAACGAAGACTGAGGTTTCTAATCCTATACCAGAGCTGCATTGACTTGGAAGTCCTGGAAACAGAGATGGATAGCCTTGGGATATTTTGATCACTTCAAGTAATACCATACAACTGGTGTATTCCCCGCGGATCGGATATCGAAGGTGCGGATGAGACCGGCTGCTTTAATTTTCAACACGGATCTACACAATAAAAAAGGATCGCATTGGGTAGCTGTTTATATTGACTGAAATGGCCGCGGAACTTACTTTGACAGCTATGGCCTACCGTTTCTTATTCCTCAACATCTTCATCGTCTGCGAGGAAACTGTACCCCATTCCGATGGAATACAGCAGAGTTACAAAGGTCCTCTTCGGATGTGTGTGGCCCGTTTTCCATTATGTTCTTTTATCATATATGCAGTAGTTTTTCTTTCCACGATCCTACCGAACTTTTTAGCGAAAATCTCGTAGAAAATGATCGCCTTGCATCATATTTTTATAAAATCATTGGTAGAAAACATAAGATTAAGGCGAGTGTTTCGCACAAACCTGTAAACAGTTTTCAAGGTAGGCATTATAATAAGGGGTCTATTATTACACATTTTGAATCCTGTGTTCAATCTTGCTCTTCACAACTTGTTACTTTATATCAAGCATAGTATACTCACATTTAATACTGCGCTTACACGGCTTTAATTTCAAGATAGATAGGAAATTATCGTTTGGAAGAGTGGAAAATGTGTGATTATTTAATAAAATGAAATGATGTCCCAGGCTACGATGTGTAATGAGTCATAACAATCATAATCATAATCATCATATTTGCTAATTTTAAGTGCATGTATCTCTTAACTTTGATATAATTAAAAAATTTTGAATAAAATTTTTGAATAAATCTATTTTAATAGGTTTAAACCTTCAAACATTAACAAAAACACATTGTAATTTAATTCTTAATTAAAATCATGAACGTATAATTATAGACTTTAATTACTAGAAATTACGCCAAGGATCTCCCTTTTCTACGGAATTTATCTCCAGACATGTGTGCAAACAAAAGCTAGACACCCAAGCACATGCTCGCATCAGCTGAAGTTATCATACATAGGGGGGTGGGGCATGTGGTGTGTCACATGTGGCGGTACCCTCCTCCCCAAGGTTCACACCCACACCCACGAGTCGCGGTCACAGACGTCCAGACGTTGTGGTGGGGGTAGGCGCTAGTCTAGACTACTACTTTTATGGTTGAAAATATAACCACTTTGTTAAAAATGCATGAAGTTTGTGTAGAATTCGTCTTTTTTAGTAGGAAAGTGATATTTTTGGTTCAAAATTTATTATGCTTTTAGTCGAAAATGTAATTACTTGATGAAAAATTCAGCTATTTTTGAAAGGTTTCGATTTTTTATTGAAATTTGATTTTTTATAATTAAAATTTAACTCTTACGGTTTTGGATAAAAGTCGATTTTTTTCTTTATAAATTCAACTATTAGATTAAAAAATTGATGTAGTTTTTTGAAAATTCGTCTTTCTTTGGAAAAAAAATAATCTTCATGGTTGAAAATATAATTAATTAGGTAAAAATGCATGTATTTCGTTAAGAATTCGTACTTTGTGGTTCAATTAAACTATTTTTTATTGTAAATGAAAATCCGTTCTTAGATAAAAAATCGACTATTATATTTTTTGTGAATTCATCTTTTTTGGTTGAAAGTTTGCAACTACTACACTATACAATACCCCTTGGGCCGAGAAACGAAAAAAAAATATTTTTTACATAAACTATTGTAAGCTGTGCGAGCAATTCCCCTGTAGTAACGCGACCATTCGAACAGACTCGCGAACGGGCCTCAGCATCAAGGCGTAAAATAACGGGCAGTTGCGACATCTCTCACCCACGCAAATGATACTAGTGGGGATGCGCGACTTCGTGAAAATTGAAGAGGTCAGATGCTGGACTCATAACCAGTGGTGCTAACAGACCGCGATTTCTTCAACTGCGCAGGCGTCGCGTAGAGAAGGAGTGACGAAGAGAACCTTAGTATTCTTCCTTACTCCACCATTGCGCGACGCCTGCGCAGTTGAAAGAGTCGCGGTCCGTTAGCACCACTGCTCATAACCGGCATTAGGGAGAAGGCGGGCGAGCATGCAGGATCTAGGCTGATCTTGAGGCAGGGCGAAGAGTTTACTTCAGCAACCGGGTCTCGATCTACTCTATCTTACCGTATAGGCGAACAGGCTAGAGAGTTTACTTTCGAAGCCGAATGCGGTAAGAACAAAGGCCTGTCGTTTGTTCTCGAGGAGAAGAGCTAGGATCACCTTCCGTGACATCCCGAGTATTTTTCAGTACGCTACGGTAAAATAAATTTCTCAAGTCCGAGCTTTTGCATTAGGCACTCTGACTTAGAATTATTTTGCTACTTTTGAGAAAAAAGAGGCAAACAGGCTAGAGAGTTCACTCTCGACACCGTGTATGCCAATATCTCAAAGTTCGTACAAAGAACTCCAATCGATGAGAAGGTGTTTAAAAATTCTACGTGAATGAAGAACTCTTTTTTGAAATAAATATAGACAGCGAAAATCCTCTTAGAAAAGAGAAGATGAATAGATAGAAAGAGAAAATTTGAATCATAGAAATTCAACGGCGATTAGACTTCTAGAAATCTTGGGATTAACAACAAATTAAGAGAAAACATTGTAGATACAAAAATAAAATAGAAAATAGTTTCTATACAGCGCTATCTAGAAAAATGTTTTTTTTTTAACTTGAGAGAACGAAATATCTCAAAAAATACGCATCCTACGGAAAAAATGTCTGGAATAAAAACTTTTTATTTTCGAGGGGGAAAAAAAATTTTCTAACATTTACCCCACCCCCACCCCCACAGAAGGCAGGGGTTGGGGTAAATTTGTAATTTCAAATAGCAACCCCAATTTTTTATCACAGATTCAGATTCTCCTTTACAATATACGTAAGTTTTATTCGGAAAATTTGTTTCGATTCGCGATAGATGGCGCTGCAATTGCGAAAAATGAAATTGTTGACACTACTTTTAGCTCTACCCAGGAATAACGACGCGGACGTAGTAGTTGTCTATTCCCTTCGGGGTGCCTAATTTCGGTGAAGTCCCCTTGCCTCTCACCATCCATCGGGGTGCTTGAACTTTTGGCAACGGGACAGTAAAAGTGATAAAACTGTCGAAAACCATTCCCGAATGCAGTTGGTTGACAACAGTCGAATTTGGATGTAGACATTACATATCATCGAGTCTCCACTGTCTACAATCCTCGACGTCATTCCGGCCGAGCGATAACCGCGTCTGTCCGTGCTTAACGTTTATTCATTAGGAAGGTTGATTGTGTTCATTTGATTTGGGTGTATTGGTTGCTTTCGTTTGGGTTATTGTTGTTGGTCACGTTCGTTTGAGTTGGTTTGGGTGTCGTTGTATTTCCTCATTACCTTACCTTATTACTTTTACAATGGAAATTCTATCTCAGCAACAGAAGATTGAAATGATTCTCATTTATGGAGAAAGTGGCAGGAATATCAATGATCCTCTCACGCTTTATGCTCAACGCTTTCCAGAAAGTGTTCCTTCACGCGCTTCTTTTTACCGGGTTGTCCGAAACTTCATCACTGACGGAAGTGTACAACCGAAAAAAAGGAAGCGTGAAGTAACAGTTACTGGAGTTGATAGTGAAATTGCAATTTTAGCTGCAGTCACTCATGACCCTCATGTTAGTACTCGACAACTAAGCCGCGATTCCGGAATGTCTCTATCCAGTGTTTGGAAGGTATTAAAACGTAATAATTATCATCCGTATCATATTTCACTGCATCAAGAACTTCATGGCAATGATTTTCAGAACCGAGTGACATTTTGTCAATGGGCGGTTCAGCAGATACAAGGAAACCTGAATTTATTTTTTCTAGTACTCTTCACAGACGAGTCGTCTTTCACAAACCATGGTAACGTTAATCGGCACAACATGCATTATTGGAGTGTAGAAAATCCACATTGGTTGCGTGAAGTTGAGCATCAGCGTCCATGGTCCGTGAATGTTCGGTGTGGAATAATTGGAGATCAACTTATCGGTCCGTATTTTATTGGTGGAAATTTGAACGGTGAAAAATATCGTAACTTTTTAGAAAATCAACTTCCAATATTGCTGGAAGATCTGAACTTGGAAGTGCGACACAACATGTGGTTTCAACATGACGGTTGTCCAGCACATTATGCGGCAATCGCGAGGGAAGTACTCAATCGCGAATTCAATGGACGATGGATCGGTAGAGGAGGTCCAGTAAATTGGCCTGCTAGATCGCCAGATCTTACGGCGCCGGATTTCTATTTGTGGGGTTATCTAAAGAATCGTGTGTATCAAGAAGTGCCCACAACTCGTGATAACATGATCGAGCGAATCAGGTCTGCTTGTGCACAAATATCACCAGACACAATTCGCAGTTGTGTGGAATCTTTCAAAGTTCGGATTAACAAGTGCATCGAAGTGCGAGTACACCATTTTGAGCACTTATTGTAAAATAATTAATCGAAATCAAGCATCCCTGTGGTGAGAGGCAAGGGGACAGCCCTGTCCGCCTGCCCGGGCTGCCCAACGACCTACTTTCTGGCCAGGTACCTGCGAGCTTGGGCAGACAGACCCTTTCCTCAGGGGTCCTTTGTTGGAAAGTAGAACAAATTAACAAAATTGAATAATGGTTAATTTTGTAATTAGCAATTTGAAAGTGATATTTTTGGAATCTGCGAATTTCTCCGATTTCAACGATATGTAATTTGTCTATAAAGGTTGAAAATTTAAGAAGTATTTAGTATAAAATTGAATATTAAGCTAAAGTTTCTTTATATTAAACTCCTTCAAATTTTCAACTTTCTTAGGCAAGTAATATATCATTGGAATCGGAAAAATTCGTAGATGCTGATTATGCTATTTTCAAATCTCTAGTTGAAAAATTAAAAGTTCTTAAATTTCTTTACTTTGACCTGCCTGTGGACAAAAGACCCTTGCTGGAGAAAGCTCACCCACACTGAGGTCCGTGAATAGAACGAAAAGTAGTAGAAAAAATTAAGCCGGGACGGGCCTGACCATACCTGAAAAGTGAACAAAAAGTTTGCCGACCACTGGAATAGACAACTACTACGTCCGCGTCGTTATTCCTGGCTAGAGCTAAAAGTAGTGTCAACAATTTCATTTTTCGCAATTGCAGTGCCATCTATCGCGAATCGAAACAAATTTTCCGAAAAAAACTTACGTATTTCGTAAAGGAGAATCTGAATCTGTGATAAAAAATTGGGGTTGCCATTTGGAATTACAAAGTTACCCCCACCCCTGCCTCCTGTGGGGGTGGGGTAAATTTTAGCAAATCTTTTTTCCCCCTCGAAAATAAAAAGTTTTTATTCCAGACATTTTTTCCGTAGGATGCGTATTTTTTGAGATATTTCGTTGTCTCAAGTTAAAAAAAACA